>JANHZU010003845.1:56000-77961 GCA_032468055.1 Acrochordus granulatus
CACAAAATTCTGTCTTCCTGTGACAACACAACTGAAGGAACCAAATGGGAAAGCTACACTAATGTGACTGCAGAATATCCAGTGTAAAAGACGGGTGCTTGTGTAACTCTGTTCATTGTCTGATGGCTGTGATTTTAATGTCAACAGATTTTTGGACCTGTGCAGCCCATAACAAAGTTTAAAAGCCTAGAAGAAGTTATACAGAGAGCCAATAATACAGAATATGGACTCACAGCTGCAGTGTTTACAAAGAACTTGGACAGAGCCTTGACATTAGCATCAGCACTACAATCTGGCACTGTCTGGTGAGATTATGATTTTTTTTTCTTTATTGCAGAAAGTAACTTCATTAAGTAATTGCACTTTAATCTTCAGTTTCCAGGTAGTGTAGACAAAATATAGGGATGTGTCTCCTCCTCCTTATCTTCTGGTCTTCAAGTGCCTTAAGGTGTGCTTCCCTTGCCTAGTTAATGCATGGAGCCTCTTGGAAAAAGGAAGGGATGTAGGGTTAACGCATCAGGTCAAGTCATACTATAGCTTTGGCTATGTCTAAATATGTTGCTAGTTAGGGTTGCTTCAGCAAAACTCAGTTTTAAGCACACCAAGACTTAGCATGAAATGTGAGCTCTTTCCATATAGTATGGCAGTACTGTTAATCTGTTTGCTTTTTACAGGATCAATTGCTACAATTCCTTCTTTGCACAAGCTCCCTTTGGTGGTTTTAAAATGTCAGGAAATGGCAGAGAACTGTAAGTTGTTCCTTTTTTTAGGAGAAAAAAAATGCTGGGGAGTGGTGAGAACAAGACTGTAAATGCCTTTTGTGTTGGCTTAGAGTTTCTTGCTTCCAAACTGCCCTGCCTGGACTTCAGATGTTGCTTATTGCCATGTGTCCCTTGATCTTGAAATTGGGATGAGCCTTTGATAAGCAGATACAAATTATTTCTCATTAAATCTGTACTTAGGCCATAAGCCTATGATCTTTGGGAAGGCATTTTTATTTGTATTCCATCCTTCATTTTACAAAGATGATATACACAAAATAACAATTCTTAATGATATAGTTTGAGAACTAGTTTGGTGTAGTAGTTAAAGCATCAGGCTAGAAATGGGCCAAGAAAACTTCAGGGACTTGTTCAGTGCAGTCAACACTGACTTGAAGAGATTCACTCTCTATCTAATGATATGATTTACAGCAATAAAGTCAGGAAATAAACAACTTATTCAGCATAATAATACAGTTTAAAATATCCAGACAAAGAAAAATGGTTTTTACCTGCGGTTCTCCAAATGGGTACTGGCAAACAGAAACCTCCAATACTTGGAGAAGTCGTTAAAACAATGGCCTCAATCTGGATCCCTGGGTTGTTGAATTTCCCAGTGAGCTTAGCCATTGCTAAAAATTCTGGGAATTAACATTCCCACATCTGGGAAACATCAGGGGAAAAAGAAGAAGCAATTTGATTTAGTGAGGCACATCTTCACATAGTTGGACTCTGAGGCACTAAGAATTTTAAAGATAATCGTACTTTGAGCTGGATGCACAAGCCAAGATTTTTATAATTCTTCCTACTCCTTACAAATCTAAATATAGTTAGAATATTCAATAATTGTCCTTAGCCAAAAGGAGTCTTCTAGTAAATGCTGCTGAAAGAGTACATTAGTTCCTAACCCTTCATGTAACTTATGTATGTGCATCTCAGTGTCAGAGAATGCACTTTTGTGATTCAGTCCTGTTCTGGGACATAAACCCTGATTTATAGCCAGATTTTTAAGAACACAACCTTTGTTTGATGCTCAGGTGTTCTGAAATATTACACCAGGATAGTTTATTTTCATCTCTGGCTCTGAAGGATGACCGTCCTAGGTCCATCTGCTTTTTCATGTCATGTCTTGAAAGCCTACAACCTTGTAATCATGAATGACATTTAATTGTAGTGCATTAAACAGATGTGGGGAAGAAAATAAATATAGAGTGACTTCCTGGCATGCTGAAGTACAAGTATCTTGACTCAAAAACATTTTGTTCTTCTGCAGAGGAGAATATGCTCTCTCGGAATACACAGAAGTGAAGACGGTTACCATTAAAGTATCCCAGAAGACTTGTTGAGCATGGAGGCTAAAAACTGTGACATTCTGAATGTTGACGTATGATATGGATTGAGGGGCATGTGCTAAAATTGGAAAAGGGAAAATTGTCAATTTTCCTTTCTTTAAAAAGGAAACCAAGCAATCTTTTTTAAGAAGGTTTTGTTGAGCTGCTCCTTCCAACCCAAAATTAATTGACTGGTTTACTGAAACAGACTTGGTCCAATGAGCTGCAAGGATCTTTCCTCCCTTCTGGTGTCTTCCAGAGAGGTTAGGACTTGATTTCCCATAAATCCTAATCTTTGGCCACGGTGCTAGAAACTCTGGGAACTGAAGTTCAAAACATCTGGAAGGATCAGGGGAAAATAAAGAATGAAAGAAACGCATGGAAGTATTTTCAAGTAGCCAAACTCCAGCCAACTCAAAGAGATACCCAGGTTTAGGAACAGATCTCCCGAAGGAGTCCTGAAGGATTCAGTATTTTTACACCCATTCACTTAGGATTATTCTCCAAATCCCTAAAAACTGAGGTCTTTGGAAAATACTTTAATCAGGTGTGGAAGATGGCAGGTAATTTCTACTTACAACCTTTTCTTCCCTCTCCTCTTACTACTAGAGTAGGCATTTTTGCAACTTAGTAATCAGGCTCCATTTTTGGGTTTCTGGGCGATATTTTATTATTGGCATTGTCAATCTCCCTTTTCATGGCAGATATTTGCATACTATTGGAAAATATTGAAGTGTTTTGGAAAGGTTCCCTGATTACAAAAAGGAAAGATCCAGATGTTCTCATGAGTTTCTTGTCCATTAATTTTTCCCAAGCACTTACAGAGACACTTCTCTTCTGAAAGGTGAACAAAAGCATTATAAACACTACAGTAATTGCCTCTCTCTTATGCATTTAATGACCACTGTCCACAGGGCAATCTGGAATTATTGGTTTATTTTTATAGACTCTCTTTTTAAAATATATTCCATGTCATGATTTCAACCTTTTTCAATGTCTTGTAATTACTGATGGTAGCTGTATTTTCTTATGGTTTTGTACACACTGAATTTTTTTTTACTTTGGAAGTTAAATCTTAGGCACTAATTGTAAAGAACAACCCTGTAGAGTCTTTATATTATTTCATTGCATGTTACTGCTGTTTTTGGTATGAAGTATTATCATTAAATGTTTAAATCTAAATATATATAATATATTTATAAATTAGAATGCAATTAATCTAATGTATTTTTATTGCTGATTGTACATGAAATGATTTGCCTATTTTAAAAGTTATCTCTTTTAATAGTAGTACTACAGTTAATAAAATATTTTTATGATCTGGCTTGCTCATATCTAAAGAGAAATTCCATGTGCTGCAAAACAGAACTTTTTTTTAAAAAATATGTTTTTTATTTATTTAAACAACAGTAAAACAATACAAACTAAACTTGGAAAGAAAAAGCAAAACCAAGAAAGAAAGTTTTGACCTTTTCTAGTTCTCTTGAGAATAAAGTCAGGGAAAGGAGAGGCTCATTCACACTTACAAGATTCTGTTATGTTGCCCCTATAATAAAAGTAATATTAATTTTCATTACTTTCCTAGTCTAGTCTACTGATAAACACTCTTGCAGTGTTTAGTATGTTGAGTGAATAGCCATATAAGAAAAAAGAGGAGAGGAGAGAAGAAACAACATTCAGTACTTAAGTGAAGGGTATTATGAAAATACAAACATGGAAAGAATGTCCCAACAACTGGTATATTATTTAATTTGGTTTATTCAATTTCTATCACAGTTTACCTCCAGGAAGTTAAGGTGGCTAACATCCAAGCAGCCCATTATTTAATCTATTCAAAAATCCTGTGAGACATCAAAAATCCTGTGTGACTTGCCCATCATCATCTAGTGAGCTTCTCTGGCTGCGGGTCCTAGTTTAATAATGGATTCTTCAACTGTGGATCACAATTCCCTGGCAAAGAGGGGAGGTGTCTTTGTTGTTGTTAAAATTGATCCAGCTTGTATAGACCAAGTAGGACAACTGGTCAAAACTCAGGCCTGCTTGGCAAGGTCTTAGGCAAATCCCCCAAATCGTTTTGTTTACCAATGACAGCATTTGCAAAATTTGAGAAGTGCCATTCGGGCTCTTCTGATTGCATACTTAATAATGCAGCTTCTGCTTTTACGCTCCTAAGGTGAATCCAAGACCTTTTCAAACCAATCAGGACCAGGTCAGTGATGTGGAGACTAAGATCTTCAGCATGAACTTAGATGGTCGGGCAGGGAAGCAGCCCAGCTTGATCCTTTGTACTTTTTTAGAATCTCCAAAGAAAGCATTTTGGTTGTTACTGCAGTTGCCAAGTTGATGTTCACTCAAGAATGTTTCCAAAGCCCCAGCCCCCTTTTTCCTTGGGCAACCATCTGCAGCAGAACACCTGTTAGCTGTCAAGAGCAGCAGTGTCATAAATGGCTTAATGCTGGAAGAAATGAACCGCAGTGGTACACTTGGTTTGCTCACTACTCATAATAAGTTCAGCACTCATGTTCTCCACTCTTCTCGCTTCTTTTGCTTTGATTGCACACAATGCATTACAGATAAAAAGATCAATTCACGTTAATTAAAAGGTTTTTAACTGATTTACATTGTTAAATGTATTAAAAATTTCCCTGCCAGGAAATCTGCAAAGCTTCTGACATTTAATATTTTCTTTAAGTTATATTTCCAAATTGCTTCGCTTGCATAGTAGTAACACCATCCCAGTGTGGAAAACTTGCTTACAACTTTCATTAGGTATTTCTTCACTTCTTTAACTTACAATACATGGATCTTTTTGAAACTACGTGTAGGCTTTGGATTATCTATATTACAAAATTCATGTTATAATTAAAGAGCTTCTTCATCCAATTATTGTTTAATTGTTCTCTATCATCTTGATCTTCATTTATCTTCTATGGTTTCCTTATATGGTTTGGCATTAAATTACTTTCAGGAACATTTTTCCTATGTAGAAGCAAACCACCACCAATTCAGAGGGAGATGGGCAGTCCAAAAGTGTGAAAAACAAAAACTTGCCTTTTGCACATTTGCAAAACCCATCTCTTAATGGTCTCCCTGATAGGAAAGGGAAGGGGGGCAAAAGTACCTTTTTTTTCGATTGCAACCCCTATCTTATAGGATAACCTTTTTCTGGAAATTAAATTAACACCTTCATTGTTGGCCATCTGGAAGTTATCAAAGTCAAAATTGTTCTGGAGATCTTTTGGAGACTGATGGTCACCATTCCACCATTGCATTACTTTCGGTTTGTACCTTTATTGGTGTTTAGATTAAGGTTGTTTAATGTGTGGATGACCTTGAGGAATGAGAGGAAGAGATGCTGCCTTGGAAAAAAAATCAGACAAGAGATGGAAGAGCTTAACAGTGAGAGGAAAATATTCAGGAAGTAGTCATTCTAATGGATCAAGTGGTTAAAAGTGGTGGTGGCATGTACTTTTGGACTTGCAAGATTCTCTTAATACAGCCTTACAGTAAAGTAGAATTAACTAATTTTGTTGTGTTTCCTGTCTGTTTTACATGGAAGGACTGACATCAATCTTGCAAGTCTGAAGGTATAAGCTCCTTGCTTCCACTTTTAACCACCTGATCAATTAGGGTGAGTCCTTTCTAATTTCTTTCTTTGACCCTTAGACCACTGGGGGGTCCTGTTTGTCGTCTGATTGTTTCCAAGGCAGCATTTCTTCCCCTCATTCCCCAAGGTCATCCACACATTCTATGACTGGTTCTTAGGTTTTTGATGATGTCAACAACCAGGAGTCCTTTTTTTCAATCCAGTGATTTATAGAATTAATATATAGGTATTCCATGTGGATTATGGGTTACTTATATATTAATTATGACTACAGTGGTGGGAAAGATTGATGGAAAAAGGAGGAGACAGCAGAGGATGATTAGATAGCGTCACTGATGCAATGAACATGAATTTGAGCAAACTCTGGGAGACAGTGGAGGACAGGGAGGTATGCTGCATGCAGTCCATGGGTTGTGGAGACTTGGACATGACTGAGTGACTGAACAACAGTAATCCCATGTGGGCAGAGCACCAAGAAACCTTTGTAGCCCAACTCAAAAGTCACGTAAAGAAAATGGTATTACTGAAGTATTCTAGTTCTACTGCAAGATCATACTAGTAAAAGAAGCTTTGTCAATGCTGATCATTTTCCACTGATCTTGGCCCTGTTCGCTAAATCTAGCCAACGGACTTTGCCAAATGCTTTCCGTTTGTCATCATCTGTTCTTGATCAGATGTGGCCGGCCTGGCGAAATCGCAGCTCCTGCGGGAGATGAATCCTCTCCTGGGTGAAGACGCCGCACACATTCCAAATTCTCCACGTGGATTCTGAAATTTTACAGGGGAGATTTAAAAAAACAAAAAACAACATAAACCCGGGGCTTCCCGACTCCGGAATACTGCATCTCCGGCTGTGTGGCCTCTTTGAGGAGCAAAAGGGGGGCGCTCAAGCTCGGAGAAACCAAGCGAGCGCGAAGGCTTCCTCCGCGAAAGCGAGAGACGAAGCGTGGCGCCGAAATTCGGCGATTCCTCGGTTCGAGACAGCGGCCGGCCGGAGGGAAGGGCGGGCCGGGAGGCGCCGCGCGGCCCCGCCGTAGCCCTTCCCAGAGCTCAGGCTCCTCTTCCGCCGCAGCTGGCGGCGCTGCCAGAGCGCGCCTCCCGCTGAACTTGAGCAGCTGCGCCGCCCGTTCCGCTTTGCGCCGCCCTTCGAAGCCGGAGGCGGCCGCCAGACCCGCCTCGGCGAGCCGGAAGACCCCTCCCCGGCCAGGCAATCGAGGAAGCGGCGGGGTTGCTTTAGCAGGGAGGCCGGTGGCGCCTCCTCCTCCTCCTCCGGGTTTCCCCAGCGCGCAGGCAACGACTGGGGTCCCGCCGGCGGCATCCCGCGCGACCGGCCCTCTGCGCCCCCGCTTTGCTCCCCTCCAAGCGCAAGGCATCGAGGGATGGATAGTTGGGCGCGGATGGAGGGCAGCGAGACCCCGGTAAGTGCGTGCAGGGCGGAAGCCTCGCCGAGCGACCGGTCACCAGTCCTTGATTGCGACTGCCGGATGCGTCTTTGGGGAGCGGCGGAGGAGCCGAGCGCGCTTCTGAAAACTAGGAGGAAGGAAGAAGCGAGCGGCGGGACTCCAGCGTGTCCGGACCCTATGGATGCCCGGACCCTATGGATGCACCCATATTTGGGCTGCAAAGATCCAGCGGGACGCGCATCTGGGGAAGTTGGGTGGGAACGGAGGCTGGCTTGCCCGTTGCCAGAAGCTGCAGCCAGGCTCGACAGGGTTCGCGCTGCAAAACCCCGGGCGAGCCTTGGGTGCGGCGAAGCGCCAGATTTCTGTATCTGCTGCTGTCGCTGCTCGTCCGGATCCTCCCAGTTTGGATCGGGGTGCCCTAAGGCAAGCGAAGCGGAGACGGCCCTGCTCTTTCGTTTTACCAGGGGGTTGGACCTTCGCTTTCTCTTCCTTTTCACCTTGTTTAGTCGCTTCCGCGACTCTCCCTTTTATCAGCTGCAATCGGCGGCAGGTAAAGTCAGATTCGAAAGCTTTCGCTCCAGCCTCTTCCCGACGTGCTTATTGACAGCCAGTCTTGTAAGTGGAAATCTCCCGAGGGCGGAATTGGACCTAGCTTGTGGGAAAGCTTCTGTCCACTACTTCTGTTTTTATCTGGGATATCAGGCACACTGCGTGGTGACACAGTTGTAAAAGCAGACAAAGTACTTCTTTTCTTTTAGATTTTCCAGTGAAGAAAATCTTTGGATTTGCAGAATTGCATTCTTTTGAAAGGACAGAGCAAGAAATTACAATCTTTTTGGAATGGCCTTGGTAATTTTTCAGAAGTGGGAAAGATCTTCAGGAAATGCTTTCGAGCCTCTGGCGAATAATCAAAGTAAAGAAAAGTAAGAAATGTCAGGTTCAGTGGAGGCTTAGGCCTGGTTAACCCCTTAATGTGTTGTGTCTGATTCTTGCTTAGCTATGGCACCTGTATTTGGGCTGCAAAAATCCAAATAACCACAAAACAGCAGCAAAGGGTTATCTGGATTCTTTGCTGCTGTTTTGTTGTTAACCTGGTTTTTGCAGCTGAAATATAATTCTACCTTGCTATATCGTGTCAACAATATAGTGTAGTTTCATTGAATCATAGCCAGAACATCATGGTTTATTGAGATGACCAAATCATACTTAAGTATCTTTGTTAAATAAACAATGAGTTTGAATGAGATGTAGTCAATCTTGATGTTTTTAAATTTCATAAATTTCTGTGGGCCTACTCCAAGTACGATTAAGATGGACAAAAGCTTCCCAAAGTCTCTGCAAAATCCATGTTTGTTTGCTGCTTCTTAAAGCTGGAAGAAAATGCCTGTTCTCTAGAAATCTTGTTCTATTGTTTAAAATTCCTGGGTTTCAGAATTTCCCGGCAGATTTGAAACTGGAAAATATTGCAAGCTTCTTCTTGATACACTATATTTCTTTAAGAATCTCTGTTGTAGAGATGGGTCAGTGTGTATAAATGCACATTCAGATTCTAACATTGTACAGGGTGTTATATTTTTTGCATGTTTAAAAGTAATTTGAAATATTGAGTTTTTTCCTCTACTTGTGTTTTCGTATTTTCATTTCAACTAGTGTGCAAAGCAGATAATCGTTCTTCCTCCTCTTTGCAACATCATGGTGTAAAACATTTCTGCACATTTAAGTGTCTTATTAGCCATCATATTCTTGAATATTGCAGAATAGGTTCAGAACAAATGAAGCAATTCACACAAATTGGATTGCAGGAAAATACTAGTTGTGATGGATAAACTTTGTTCAAGGCAGATCAGTTTAAGACCAAATAAATATCCCAAGAAATCCATAATTTTATAGAATAGTTTGCTAAGGAAAGAAAATATATTTTCTGTGGGATAAACATGTCCAGGGCTTTCATTCTTATGATGAAAGGTATTTTGTGCACAGTGATACACTTTGTCATTCTCTTCTGAGCCATTCCCTTTAGGACAATATCCAGGCCATGAGTGGCAAGAAGAATCAGACCAGTGAGAAAGAAGAGGAATATTTGGAGAAACTGAGTTTTCTAGAAAAACACTTTTTAAAAGAGAGCAAAAAATAAAAACAAAACAATATCAGTTGACAAACAAAGACATGATAGAAAGTAAGATGGAACTTGCAGCAGGAGCAGTCAGTAGGAAGAGAAGGAAATGCTACAAATTGTTGATCCTCTAACTTTGAGCTTGAATGGTCAAGTTTGAAACAAATTGTATCTTTAGTTTCTGTCAAAGAATAAAACTGTTTTTCTTTCCTTCCAAAACAGTTGAAACAATGAACTCTTTCATACTGTTATCTTAAAACTATGATTGGTTTATTTACTTTTGTCCCCTTGTAACACTGCCTTGACATCTGACCATGTTAAGTAGCACCCCTTATCAGAACTACAGTTGGACTGTGAGAAAGATTGAAAGGCCTGAACATTTTGTCCTCCACTTCCACTTCCAAAAGGTAATTCCTGGTGTTCAAGCTAACCAAGTTTGTTTTTGGCAGTGAATTATTCAGTAAACTAGAATTTGCCTAATGAGGAACCAAGTAAATCACAGTCTGGCTTACCATGAACCCAGGCATGATGTGGCTTTCTCTCTCAATCTTTGGCCTGCATTCGCATAAAGATGATAATGAAAAAAGCCTACTTGATTTATTTGTTGTGGGCATTACATAGAGGAATCTGTTATATTTATTTTTAATTGTTGTAATATTGTAACCTGAACCCATAAGCACGTGACCACTAATGGACTAAAAGTCTTGAAGTTTAACAGCAAACTTTGTGGGTGTAATATTGCAGCTGCATTTTCTCAAATCCTCTTTTACTCAGATGAGTTGTTTTGTGACTTACTGATTGCTCTTAGTAAATGTAGTTTCTAACACTGAATTCTTTTTCTGTGGATTGACTGTGGATTTTTATGGATTGAACTCCGTTTGTTATACTTTAACCATATATTGCCCAGGGTGGACAATCCAGGAGGAAATCAGGAAAAGGCTATAGGGAATATGGTGGCAAGGAAACTTGGGGTATTTGTAGGTAGGTAGCTATATCTAGAACTTCTGCCCTAGCAACTGAAAACTAGTGTAACATCTGCTGTTAAAATTCTCATTTATCCAGGAAAGGGTATCTGGAGGCTTCAGTCATGGCATTTGGACTTATTTCTTGTTGCTTGAGAGGAACATGAAGTAAGTCCAGAAGCTGAAGATAAGGTAACATCTCCATCTCAGAAGCTCTCAATCCTCATATTACATGTCCTGAGCAGGAATGAGAGGCCCAAAGACACATGGATTCAAATGGGAACTTGAACCTGTTTTTTTCCACTTCCAGTCCAGAACCTTAAATACTGCACTGTTTTAATACGAAGTAATGCGTATTCAGAAACACTATGTAAAATTCTATATTACACTCCTGAAAAATCAGGAGGGCAGACTCCTTTACAGGTTAACCCGTTTTATTTAAAGGCACATGCTTTTATGAGCAACAGCAAAACTTGTTAGTCTGAAAATTCCTTCTGATTTTAAGTTACGGCAGATTAATGTGGTTCTCTTACTAACTTTGAAACACAAACTTTTAATCTCAAACCAGAGAAAGTAGGTTAACAGGGAATATATGAATGCTGATGTCCCCTTTTTGAATACTGTTATGTTACCTTGATCAGTTTGGGTTTACTCTTTGATAGATTTAAATGAAGCGGTGGCATTTTCCTTCTGCAAGAGAAAGCTTTTGTTACTTCTGTAATGCTACTATTTTATCTGATAAATTATTGGAACAGCAATAAAAGGAGATGCAACCACACCTATAAATGGTCTGCTAAACAATTAAACAGAATGTTTAATAGTTAACAGGGAGGTAGACTGAAATAATTCTGATTTTACTCTTAATTGGGGTTTGTGACCTATGGGAAAGTCACTCCCATATATTTCTGAAGTCCAGATTAACTCTTACGATCCCAGCAGTGACCCCAGTATCCTATGTCTGCATGAAACCTCCAAATTTCCATTTGCAGGCTTCAGAGTTCCTTCCCAATTGTTGGCATGGACTGTATTGTTTCCAGCTCAAATAAGGTTGGAAAGAAATTATGCAAAGTGGCTTGGGACTCTGTCCACCAACAAAAAAACTCTCTGAACGTCAACAAAAACGACCAAATTTGGGGAGGGAAGAAGAGCTGGCAACAGAAAGATTGGGTTTGAAAATAGGTCACATTTAGCCAGGGATAGTGGAGAAAAACAGTTTCCCCAATTTTTCCAGTGCTTCCCATCTGTAATGGTGTGTGGGAAAGACCTTGGGAGATAAGGTGAAGAAATGCTGCCTAGGGAGTGGTCAGATGAGAGAGGGCTGGATAGGGGGTGGAACAAGAGGCTCAGAAGTGATCCTTCCTAGTTTGTGTAAAGAAAATGGCAGGAGATTTGTACTTTTAGACTTGCAAGATTGATGTCAGCCTTACTAGGGAGATCAGACAGAAAACACAACCAGGCAAGCTAATTCAACTTTATTGTCAACTACTTTAAGAGAATCTTGTATCATTTATTCTTTTGTTGGCTAAAGGGGTTTGGGGAATTCATGCTGAAGATCGTGAGGGCACCAAGCTTGGAAGAGCCTTGCTGCTACCCCATTCCAGGGCCAAGGGCCACATATCACATGGGCGGGGGTATTATAATCCCAAGTGGTTAAGATCAGGACTTTCTGATTTTCCCCCTTGGAATCGTGGGAGAGTTTAAAGGGGTTTCCTTGTTTTCTGAACTATGGTAACCTTATTTAAGACTTACAGGGCCAATTTGTGAGTGTTGTGCATCTCCAAATGACAGGAAACTACCAACAGTGTTGAACTGCTATGATTAATGGGATTAGTTTCAGGGCCACCGATTTCTCCCTTCAGCCAAAACTGAAAGAAAGATCTTAATTATTCAATATATAATATTGTAGTGATCCTATGGGGAATAACTCTGAATTCTTTTCATACTGGATTTGGAAGCATCTTCCCTGCAAAAGTTCATGGCCTGGCAAGGCTGGCTGAAGTGAAGGAGTGAGAGCTGCATAATCTTTGAGATTCTCAGCAGTTGCTCTGTTGGTTGATGAAGTGTGCTGGCATTTTGCATAATGGAAAGGGGAAGTGAAGAAGCAGCACACACAAAGGGGGTGCAAAGACTTGGCATTTTTTTGGACGTCTGCAAAAAGAAACAGGCCACCCATTCTCAAAATTCCTGGAACTTTGATAAACGGAGTAATCCTTTTAAAAAGTGAAAGGCAACTTTAGAAAAAAAATACAGTCTTTCTTGACATGAGCTGAAACAGGAATTCTCCGTGTGATTTTTTGAGCTACCAATATTCTTAAAACTCTACTTTTTGAAACTTCTTAGACAACAGATCAGAATATCTAGCCTAATTTATTCTATTGTTTTCTTTCTCCACCATAATTCTTAGCTTATTTATTTTGATTTTTACAGGTTCCAAGTGAGTTGCAACAAATTCACATGCACTGGAAGTGAACATTAAAATTATTTAAGCAGCTGGAGATTATAAAACCCATACAATAATTCAGGAAAACCAAATATTTACAATGCATTCATATTACTGCTATATAGTAAAATGATTTCCAGAAACAGAATCCATGGGGCTAAAACACTTCAGGGAAAGAGTAATATCTTTAAATCCCGGGAAGATTCGAAAAAAATTAAACTAGATTTGCATCAAAAAATGCTTTAACCATCACTATTACTGCTTAATAAAGGAAAATTAGTTTGAATTATTGTCTTTGTTCTACTCTTTTTTTAAAAAAAACAGAGCCATTGCCTTCGAGGCTGTGACGAATAGCCTGGTGCTTTGAAGATGGATATGCTAACCTGGATTTGCAGACAATGGTTCAGATATTAGATGTGTTGGACCATTGATGATTTAAAACGTTCTGTGAAGAGCCAATAATGTATTGGTGTGTTAGGAGAGAGGAAGCTGAAGAAAATGGCGAGAATCCCACAGAGGAGCAAGAAGGTAATTGTGAAACCAGCATGCCTGTTTTTCCTATTTATCCATTAGTCTCTGGAGGGTTTGATCACACGGGATGGATCCTTACATGGACCAAGTGGACAAGAATGGGGTCAATGGACATGGATTTCCCTACTTGTGTTTTTCCTCACCACACCAGCTTTCTTCATCCAACCTGGGGGATACTTACAGCTTGTACAACACACTCAACCAAGTGAGTTTAAGACCCAGCGGCTGCATTCGCAGACGATACAAAGCTTGATTGCTGTTAACTGTGATTAGTTTTGTGGGGTGATGTAGCAAAGTATGCCAACCCAACTTTTTTGGATGTTCATGTTTGGTGGACTGCAGAAACTCAGCTCAAATTCTTCATAAATATTTTGCAAGAACACACAGGAGTAGCCTAAATTCTCCTATCTCCTATTGGCAAGATATTAGTGATTTTTCCAGAGCTTTACATGAGCAAGGTAGCGCGGTCATTAAGGAAAGTAGAAGAGTTTCCTCTGGTAGTAGATTTGGATGTCAGGTCAGCAAACTGTCATTTACTTAATTTGCTATGATTGCTACAGATACAGAGAAGAATCTCTGGGGGTTTTGTGTCATGTGCCTAAGTGACTCTGTCTGTTTTTGAGTTCTCTGCATGTGATGTTTTAAGTAGGAGGGCAAACACCATTTGTTGGGTCACCTTAGGCTGTAAAATGTCAGCCCTACTGAGCAGAATATGAATTCAGTGCAGGATTGGACTGTCTTGGGAATGCTTGTAGGGATCTGTAGCTTGAGAACTGCGGTGCCATCTTACCAGGCAAACAGTCTGGAATGGTGTAGAGCTTCCCAAAGCTGAAGCTAGATCTGTCAGGCTGTAGGGTAGGTTGGATTTTTTGAGAACGGAGGCAGGATTCATGTTGGGAACAAGGTGGAAGAAAGAGTAGTTAAAGCAGAAAGTAGACACTTTTTTCTTATAACCTGATTTCCCCCTTTCTATTTTAATCCATGAATTAAATTAAATCAATTAAATAATTTTTAAACAACAAATAGAAATAATTTTAAAACATTAACTCAATTCAATGTAATTTTAACTTATAGAAAATCAGTGGCAGTATGGGTGGGGCTGTGGGCAGCACAAAGGGACTTGAAAAGATGGCCTATTTGTGATTCTCAGGCCGCAGATCATGGTCCCATGTCTTTAATATACCACTCTCACCACATCCTCTCCCACCCAGCTTTTCAGTGATCTTCCATGTTCATTCCCTCCATATTCATTATAAAAGATATGAAACTTTGCATCTCATTTGAGAGTTTCATCAAAGGATGGTATCATGGAATTGTGGCAGATTTCCTTGCATCTGCAGCAATATTTATCCTATAAGGGACTTATGAGCAAATGCTCCATCAACTTCCAAGCCTACAGTTTGATCTGCTTCCTCCCTGCCTAGCTCCTTCCCTTTGGAGTTAACAATTCGTTAGAAAGGCATATTTACCAACAAGGATGAATGTTTGGGGCACTGCTTTGTGAGATGGGCAAAGCAAAATAGTAGGTGGCTGCTCAAATTTAGATTTAGTAGAACTGCAAAGAAACATTGATGTTTTAGAGAAACTTTTCACATGCATTTGGGCAGATCCAGTATAATCCGTGCATGGGTGATATGTGCTTATATTCTTTTCTCTTTCTACTTTATGATAAATCTTTGTTTATGTGTATGCAGCGCTTGGCATAATAGATGATTTGCTATGTCCCATAAAATCAGTGTTGAATCTTAGCAAGAATTTACCTCTTTTTGGCCACATGAAGTTGCTGTGAGACTGGATGCACTTCAAGGTATCTCTACAAACGTAGCACTAATGCAAAGTTATGTGGGAATGTGACTTTGGGAGACTTGAGCCCAGAGATGCTGTCTAAAGAATAGTCAGATAAGAAACATAGCCTGCAGTTGGATAGTGGGTAGGGCAGGAGGCTCAGTAGACATCCTCCCTAATTTCTCGATGGTTTGGGATGGGGGAGAATTGTACTTTCAGACTTAAAAGATTCTTAAAACCTTACAATAAAGTAGAATTAGCTGATCTAGTCATGTTTCCTCTCTGGTCTACTTGGTAAAGCTGTCAACTATCTAGTGTGAGTTTTTCCTTTGATGCAGTGTTTGTCTAGCATGATTTATCTAGTGTGGTGTTTCTGTAGCCAGATCCTGGTTCAGAGACCTTGGCCTGCCTTTTAAAGTGGACAATATCGAGCATTGCCTTTTTAGTCTTATTCCTCCAATGGTTTGCTTGACTTCACCAAGGAGATGAGAGCGTGATCAAAGCGCAGATCCATGACTCATTGAAAGAGGCAAACAAAGTTCTCAAGATCTTACGCCTCTCTTAAGAAGGCTATTTTCACGGTACACTTTGTTTTAGAAGGTCGTGGGTGCTCTTTTGTGAAACTGCTTTATGCAAAGATTTGAGGGCCATCTACCTGATGTTTCAGTGATAGATTTCTTCTAAAACAAAAGCCCTTTGCTAAGGTATTGGCTTTGCTGGGACGAAGAGCACTGCTACTCTGTAGTTCCAGATTTCCGTGGAAGGAAAAAGGAAACTACTGAGAGAGAAGAGAAGGAAAGTTATTTAACATTTGGAGAATACACAGTGACATCTGACCTGGAACATGTTGTTAGAGAAAAATTGTAAGCCTCAGACCACAGTTGTTCAATGTCACTCCCACTGCTTTTCAAGAAAGGGAAATATGGCATCACAATACTGTTAGGAAGTTATTTTGTAATAATTGAGAAAGTTGTTTTGTTTAAGCCTGTGCTAAAGTAGCACGGAGACACTGTCTCAGTGGCCCCAAATGTGATGTTACTTTATATATTCATGCTAAATGATTAGTGGATTAGCAAATGCCTCGATGCAAACATACCCGAATAAGATTTAACTCAAATATTCTGGATTGTGTTGAATTTTTCTGGAAAGACTGCAGTATTTTTTCAAGATTAAAAGTGTACTGTATGCCGTCTAGAGTCATGTAAAAGTGGGTGGCTGTATAAATCAAGTAAATAAATAAGTCAGGAGGAGTTTGGTCGCCCTTTTTCTGTCTAACACATTTCATTCAGAGGAATAAGCTTCTGTGATTCAGAACTCACTTCATGGAAGGTACAGGTTTGCCAGGGATGTTTATTCAAGGCAGTAAAGCATCAGATTATTCGTCCATATAAATAGCAAAAAAAAAATAATAAAAATAAGTCTGATAAGTTCTGAGTGATGTGATCAATTTTCCAGTGCCAGGAGATGGCGATCAGCGTGCAAAGCCCCTGTGAAAATGAAGACATTTGATAAATTATGCAAGCCTAATGTAGTCCACCGTGTTATATAATATCGTAAAGAGGCTTCAGTTCTTCACTGAATTTCACAATCAAATGAAATCGTTTCTACAGTCACCTTGTGAAGTTCCTCAAGTTTCTTCATCTGGGCGTGGGTGAACGAACACAGCACTCAAGCCGAGATGTCGGATTATTTAAGAGACAGGTTTTAATTTGAAGCCGTACTTGGCGGAAATCAGTTTTACTTGCTGTGAAATGCGGGTTTCGTCTGTGAGGGTGTTTCAAAGTTTTAAGGTTTAGCAGAACATCAGTATCTTCTAGTTCATTATCCATTAAATGAGAAGCCCGAAAGCTGCCTTAATTTCTCATCCTGCATTTCTGTAGCATTGGGCACACTTTTAAGTGCTCGTGTTATATCAGGTCTTAGCTGAAAGTACAACTCGGATTTTCAGTGCAAATTCTGCTCCGTGTCTTATCCAAGAATGGGAAGATCTTAAAGAAACAAAACCAAACACACAACAACCCTGTTTAATGCTTGCATCCAAGCAAGTGGGATCCTGGTGGCCTTTGTAAGAGGGGCTGTTTTTAGTGGCTTAAGTTGGGATGGAGAGAGAGAGCCGGTAGTATGCACTCAGACAGTGACCCTACAATCCTTTGAAGAAGGTAGCCTTTTATCCCAGGTCGTTGGGAGAGTTTCGTGGTTGAACGGAAGTTTGAATCGTGAGTGGTGCGTCTCAGTCTGAGGCCAAGAGGACGAGGCAAGTTCCCAGCAAGGAGGAGTGGCTGATTCAAAATGTAGGAGGATTCACGCAGAGCTAAGCAGATCTGAGCACATTTGCTTTGCTATGGCGTTGGGGGCAAACAAAGCTGGGAAATGAAAATGCTCTTCCAAGAACTGGCATTCTAAGGGTCAGAAGAGACCAGAAAATAGAGACCTGTTACTGGATTTCTTGTCTCCTTGGAGAATGTCCTCAAACACCATGAGACGAATCGCTCAGGGCAAAGCACCCAATTGTTCCAGGACCCACATAGAGATAGAAATGATGTCGCCCGAAGCATGGTGCAATCGTTGAAACCATGCGGTGGATCAGCCCGTTCCGTTTAAATCTGCACAGTCAAATCGACAGAGGTGGGACTAAGGTTGTTCGGGTTATTTTCTCTTGCACGCAGTTTATGCTTTGTTTAGTTCCCATGTTCTTCTTCTTTTTTATGTTCTGAAAAAATTAGAAAGGGAAAGGATTGTATCTTCTAAGCCCATATATATAACGATAACCAATACCCTGCTGGATTTGATGAATGAAATCACTCTAAAACTGAGCATCCTACTTCCATCTCATGACCCTGATGCTCGCATGTCACTCCTAGGGGACGTTGTGGAGGTTTGTTACCTACCATCAAAGTGAAAACTCTTTCCTTCAGACAAAGGAGGTTCCTGTTGAGCGGCAGGATGCTAAGGCAGCTCAGTAGAGACACAGGCAGGCTTGGCGAAGTTAATAATCTCGAGGGTTTCCGAGTTCATGTTGGAAGCGGCAGATTGTGCTGTTTGGGGAGGGAACAGATGCTCTGTTCTCTGTGAGAGGTTTGGAGATATCCTTGCAAGCAGTGACATGAAGGTGAGTCCCATGCATGCAGTAATAATTTTGTGTGAATTATGTCAATTGCTATCCCTAACCTCAGATCCGGTCCTCATTTACAAGTTGCGGGAAATGTCAGAACTGTATCCTAGCCAACCTTTTTCTGCATAGTAAAGTTGTCAGATCAAGCTGCACATTGTGAAAGTAGGTGTGGCAGGGCTGCAGTTCCTTGTAGAAGGATAAAACTATGGCAGTCTACATCTTTTGTAGAGATCAAGCTGCTTGCTTCCTTCTCCAAACACTAAAATCACCTCTGGCAAGATGGAAGGTTACGATGGATGGATGGATGGATGGATGGATAGGTAGGTAGGTAGGTAGGTAGGTAGGGATAGAGATTGAGAGAGAGAGAGATCGGTAGGTAGAGAGAGAGAGAGAGAGAGAGGATTTTTGGTGCTCAGAACAGAAAGGTTTTGTGGCACTGGCAATAGAATAATTTCTATTATATAAAATTATTATATTCTATTACAATTTCTATTATTATCTATTGTAGAAAATGCCAGCAAACATAGTGATCCTTTCCTCAGGCCAGTAAACATATATTCAGTAATCTGCTGAAGCCATATTTAAAGTTATCTGCTTACTTAGTCTGCTTACTAATATCTTCAAGACTTATTTCACTCCCACTTGCTTTATGTTTGCATAATACCATCAACTGCTCTCAGATTCAGTTTTGTTGATGTGCCTCGATTCCCACAATTGCAGCTCAATTGGACTTATGCTGTAGAAATTAGGATTTTAAAATGGGGTAATATCACAGGGGATAGAAGTGTTTTAAAGGTTGCGTCTTACCTGTTGTACTTGAATGCTTCCAGGTGAGGCTTGCACTTAACTGTGCCTTGATCGTGAAATTTCTGAGATAGGACAGCTGTCCAGACCTGGACATCAGCTTTCATTTTTTAACCTTTTTGGACTGTTCTTCTTTTACTTTTTTTAAAAAAAAGTTAAACAGAGGGAAGGGGAGATGAGATGCACTGCTTTCTGTTTTGTTTGTGTTTTACGTTATTTATTAGTTGCACTAAAAACTCTCAGTGGTGGAAATATCGTTTATAGCTACAGTAAAGAGCAGCGGTTTGTTCCAGATGTTGAACTTCATTACAAATTTAAAATATAGTACTGTAGATGACAACGTATGGCAATATATTTTTCATGAACCATGTGATGATGCCATGTTCAGAACTCAGTGGGAGATCACAAGGAGAGGAGGAAGAGGAGGAGGAAGAGGGTGATCCCAGACAAGAATCCTCTGATGGGGCTTTGTCTTGGCCAGGGTTCCCAAATGGTGCCAAGCAGAAAGCTGAAAACAACACTTCTGGTTGCGTTACCATGAACTTTCCGGGCAGTTTGATGCTGTTTGTAACCCTCCGCTGGGCCAAAGAAAAGCGGGTGTGATTTTTGTCTACGTTCTGGCCATAGAAGCATGCTAGTTGCTGAAACCAGTCTTTAGCTCACACACTCAGTTTTTGCCCGACTGGATTTCAAAGCTCCTGCCTTTGTCTGTGCCTCCTTCAAACACCCTCGGAGGTCTGAGAGTTACTCTGCAGAAATATATTGACGTCTTTGCAATTCCCCAAAGCCATCTCAGATGTCTCGGTGACTCGAATGTCTTTTGAATAATTGATGAAGAAGATCCGACGGATCGCTGAAGCTGTCTGATTTCAAGGGTATTACTTGACTTCCGTAGACAGCTCTAAAAGCCCTGCTTGCCTCTGGAGCTCCTTGGGATAGTCCTGCATGGCAGTTGTCCTTCTGGCAATGAATGGAAGTAAATAAATTACTTTTGACAACTCTTACTCTGTAATTACTTAAAACAAGACTTGTTTCTTAACCGTGTTTGCCTTGAAGGGCTAACACAATAACTTTGTTTTGTTAGGAATCAGCCTATGGAAAGTACCATTTAGTAGAAAAATAAGGAAGTTGTTTGGTTTCTTTCATTTCAGAAGTACGTATGTATTCATGTTATTGGAAGGACTTTCCACTCTTTCACGTGCTACATAAATGCACATTGGTTTGGTTAGGATTTTTTATTTTATTTTAAGATTCAAGGCAGAATAAAAGGATTACTAGCCATCCTCGCCCCCCTTTGATATACGAAATATTTTTAGCCCACCTCTCTAGTCTGCCGGGTTTTTTATTTTTATTTTAATGTTTTATTTTATTTTTTTAAATGTTTTTAAGAATTGTTTTTTTGTTAGCCGCCGAGAGTCTCTGGATTTTGGCAGCATATAAATTAAATGAATGAATGAATGGCAAAACAGAGCTCAGCTGCAGGGATATACCAGTTTTATGTCCCCAAGTTGTGAATTTCCTCCCTATCTGGAAGATGGTGGTGGTAGTAGGTAAAATCATGGATTAATCTGGAACCAAATGATAACCAGATGGTTTCTCAACAGAAAATAACTCTGTCTTGTCAGTTCAGTCTGTTGCTTCCATCCTGCCTCCAATCTGCATTGCTAGTTTGCTTCTGGATCCAATTCAAGGTGCTGGTCATGACCTTTAAAGCCCTTTATGGCAGGGTTCCAGCGCATCTGAGGAACCAGCTCACTCTGATGGGATTAGTCTACTCCATTCTTTCCAGCAGAAGAAGTTGGTGGGGTCCAGGAAAAGAACATTTTCTCCTATGGCCTCCACCCTCTGGAATATTCTTCCATTGGAGGTGAGGTTTGCGCACTCATTCCTAAATTTCCAGAAGATCTTCAAAACCTAGCTTTGCCAGCTGGCATGGAGTACCAGCAGGGGCATGCTACCTTGGAAGTAGCTGAAGATCCCTACTTCCATATCACCCACCCTTTTTTTCACATTTTAACTTTCTTATTTAACTATCTTAATTTTAATTGCATTGCATTACCTTTTTCTATTTTTATTATATTGTAAGACACCCAGAGTTGCTGTATCAAGGAGATGTTTATGCTACCATAAACATGCTACCATGTTTATGGTAGCATAAACATTTAATAAATAAAATCATCAGGTCAGGACTTCCATAACAACCCTATCATGTCTTCATGGGGCAGGGTATTCATTTAGCTATTTTAAAAATCAGGTGCTTAAGAGTACATGCTCTTAACCTCTCCCTACAATTGCCAACAACTAAAATCATCCACTTACTAAGATTGGAACCATTTCATGTACTATAATTCAGAAGGATACAATGGTTGAAGGTACTGAAAATACTTGAGATCTTAAAGTCTATCTAAAGGTCCCAAAGGGATGCACTCCATCCCTTCAGGCCCTCACAGAGATCATCAATCCAAGCAAACAGAGCAGATTTCATCCCGTACTAGATATGAAATTTGAAGTAATCTAGTTAAAACCATTCATCTTGGATGGGCTGCTGTTGAAATACCCTCAACAACTTTTTCCCAAAGGACACTTTGGAGACCAGGCAATAGTAATCTGAATCTAGGGAATGTGTTTTCAAGAGAGAGATAGCATTGTCTTTGTCACCCCTTCTCAATTAACCATGACAATCTACCTGATTCAATCTTTCACTCCATCCTCATGTAGAATATAGGTTGGAGATGGATCTACCCACGGATAACAAAGCTCACTGTGTGTTAATTAACCACCATAGCTAGGCTATTGCTCTTCCATTCCTAGCAAGATTGTATATTAGCATGCCTTGGAGAATCAAGAGCTAGTAAACTGATAGTGGTTGTTCTTTATAACTTTCTTTCCTCTTCTTTCTCACCCCAAATCTCATAGTAATAGTTTATTAATTGATTAGTCTTATGACCATATTAAAGAAAATAAAAAATACAGGATCTAATTCCAGGATAAAAGAGATAAAAGAAAATATAATAACAAAATACATATCTGGCAAAGCAACAAAAGTTTAAAAAACAGGCATCTGGATTGGATTTTTCAAGTAGAAGACGTTTTACCTTTTATCCAAAAGGCT
>JANHZU010003845.1:80076-93380 GCA_032468055.1 Acrochordus granulatus
CTTCCTTCCTTCCTTCCTTCCTTCCTTCCTTCCTTCCTTCCTTCCTTCCTTCCTTCCACAGGTTACTCGAGATTGACATATCCAGTAACAGATTCCTCAGCCTTCCTTCTGGTTTCTTGCACCTTTCTAGACTCCAAAGACTTGTTGCTGCCAAAAATTATTTGGAAAGATTATTAGATGAGGAGAATGGTGAGTGCATACCTTCAAAATGCAATGGTTTGTTTTGAATTTGAAAGGAGAAAAGTTTTTGAAAGAAAGAAAGCCATTCCCTGTCCTTTAACCTATGGTACCCTCCTTTACATTCAGATTGTACATCTTCTCAAGACACTGGAAGTCATTGATTCTTCCTTATTTTCATATCCTGAACCCATGTTCAATGTGCAGATATCTGTCTAACTTCCAACACATACACAAAAATCTCTTTGTCATTTCTTTTTGAAAGCCCTAAGTCATTAGGTAAATTTACTATATAACAGTTCAGATATAACAAATCATCTTGACAATCACATTGATTGAACTCATCTAATGTACAAATTCCACATAAATTGCATGATAGCTTAGCATAATGTACGAATGTGGCCATTGTCATTTTCTGTCCAAGAAGAGAACTGATTCAGAGAAAAGATTCAAGAGTAAACCTAACTAGCAAAAAGATGTTCACATTTCCCATCAGCCAAAGAGTGTCGCAGTGGCCCCTGCTTTGCAGAATATCCTCCCCACAGACATTAGAATGGCCCCAACCCTGCTGGCCTTTCATAAGGCACTAAAGACTTGGTTGTGTTCCTAGCTTTTTTGTTAACTGGCCAACTATCTTGCTGCTGTGCATATTTATTTTGGATATTTTTTATTGTTTTAGCTGTAGTATATTTTTTTAATTGTAAGCTATCCACAGTCATTCACTAAGATGGGCAGCTATAGAAATTGAATGAATGAATAAATAATAATTTTGCTGATGAGCTATTTTTCCTTGTATTTTTCTTTCCTAGCAACTAACTGGATTGGATTAAGAAAACTACAGGAATTAGATGTCTCAGATAACAGGTTATCGGAGCTGCCTATTTCCTTTCTGCACTGTCTGAAATCACTGCATAGCCTCAATGGATCTAGCAATAACTTAAAAGCATTTCCTCAACCATGGGCCTGTCCCTTGGTGAGTCTAGATGATCAATGGGGTAGTTACATGATTGCTGTGCATTATATAATATGTTATTTTTAGAATGGGTGACAATCACATTGGAATAATTGGGATGTGTGTTTAAATGATGCTTAACCAGTGTCACCACGAGAACATTTCTCCATGAGATTTCATCAGAAATGTTTTTTGCCAAATCTGTGGTCACTTTCTTAAGAACTAGAAATGTGGGGTCTTGTGTACGTCCAATGAAGAAACTTGGCATTCTTTGATGTAATTGAAATGTTTATCCTGATCATTAGAATTCATAGATTTTCACACCCTTGTTAGATTTATATATGAATAAAAGCTGATATTTTGATGATGGACAAATATAAACTTTTCTCTTCCTTATATTTTCAGAAAAGTTGTAAAGTAGCTAGAAATAAATTGGAATCTTTACCTGAAACTTTGGCAGTATTCTGGAAAAACCATCTGAAGGAAGTAGACTTTTCTGACAATTCCTTGAAAGTACTTCCACAAGGTCTCTTCCAGCTTGAAGTAAGTAAGGAAGATACCCGTTCTTACCATTTTGGGCCGCTTCTGTTACTTGGCAAAATAGATTTAGATAGTTTTCTTTATATTGTTCGCAGTCTCAGATCAACAAGAGTGTCTGATGAATATCTGAAGAGGCTACAGTGCCTTGAAAGGATATTCCAGTCAGCCACTTGATTGAATGATCAATCAAGTCTTGATCATGTCCCATCAAGACAATTTTTAGCAACCACATAGATAGGCATTTGCCAGCCCTCAACCTGGACCAGCATCTATCACTGCTTTAATCAAGTCTGTCCACTTTGCTGCTGAACGTTCTCGTCTTCTCTTTCCTTCTGCATTTCCCAGCATTATAGACTTCTCAAGATAGCTGGGTCTTTACACAATGTCTTCAAAATACAAATTAATTCTGGTCATGTATGCCTTGAGAACTCTTAGCTGCATGAGAAATTCGATATCTAGCTTGTTTGAAATCTAGTAAACATTGTACATAGTGTAGTGGTGGAAGACAGCCGCTATAAAGTAGAAGAGATGCTGGAAATGCCCAGAAGCAAAACTTTTCTTATTTCCATGGCTTGCTGTGTGACTTAGGGTGAATCATTTTCTCTTGGCTTGGCCTTCCTGTTAGGATCATTGTAAGATGCAGATGTAAGATAAAATGTGGGAGAAAGATCCATGTAGAAGGGAGAATGGAATTTGAATATAACTAGCAGTTTCTTCATTTACCTGGCACGTCTTCAGACAGAGTAACTTCATGAACTGCTATGCCATTAATTACATATAAAATTTAACAATTAACTTGTAAGAAATAATCTTACCTGAAACAGGAACTGGTAGAATCAGCCATAGTCATGCTGCTTCTTGAACATCGATATGAGGAAGTGTGATTAATCTCATGACTGTGAAGATACACCCTGATTGACGCCATACCCATGCTACATACAAATGCATGCTGTATGTATGAATACATATATCCACCATACATTCATACATTATTCAGGATACTCAAGAATTTAAAGAGGCTGCCACTTATTGCCTGGATAAACTGGCCTTGGCCTCTGTGTCTTCACAAGGGTCTCAACTATATTTATATTCCCTACTATGTGTACTGTACTTGTGGCTTTAGCTTATGACAGTTAGCTTATGACAACTGGTGGAGCTGGAATGCATGAAATTTGAGTCATTTGAACACAAGAGGGTGCTCCTCTATCACTGATCTCTTCTCTGGGCCATTCCTCAGGATGGTTGTATGAGTGCAATGTAAAGACATCCATAGTCATAATAAGTAAAACACAAATTTGTAACATTGCATATCTGTGGTCTGGGTATCTTTTCTGAGCATGACTTCCTGCACAGGTACTGGGCTCCAAAACCTAACAACATCAGCCAGCTCATTTGAAAACTATGGACATTTTCAACCAGTGCTTGCGGAGGAGATGTCAGCAGCTGTCCAGAAATTCACACATGAGAAATTTCTGGCCTTAACTAGAAATAGAAAACATTGAAGCATTTAGAGTACATATTATTATGTCACAACTGTGCCACCATAGAACAGCACAGATTCCATTCATCTCTTACTCTCTGCTGGAGCTTAATAGTCTGGTGTCAGTTTTTCCTGAGATGCTTCTGGAATTTATTGTCTCACTGTATAAATTAGCTGGATAACTTGTGATTTAGGGGCTCCATATACTGCAGAGGAACTCATAAGACCTCAATCAGCTTAGATCTTCAGCAGTTGTTTTGTATCAAAAATGCTAAAATGTTAAAAATATTGATTGTGAGCTGCCAAGAGTCCATTAGGAGATTGGCGGCATATAAACATGATAAATAAATAAATTTTGACTTACCCTTTTTACAGAATCCTGCCCAGAAGCAGAAAAGGGAGAAAAGGCCTTCTGGATCTAATTCTCTATTTCAGTTAGCAACTTTTTTAAGTTAGCAACTTTTTTAGGCAGCAAGTATCTCGGTGCATGAGAATAAAGAGACCTTTCAAGATTTCATTCCTGCAGGAGATCATGTGGGAAGGTTGTTTTTGTTTTGCTTTTTTTAAAAAAGGTCAGAACGCCCCTTGATGACAAAAAAGGACTTCCCACCTGAGATAAATCAGGAGATGAATAATTTAAATTTTCTCATTTATGAAGGCAAAACAGTTTCACTTGAATATTTATTTATCCTGTGCTGCTAATGAACAAAAAGGCCAGTGTTGGGGAGAAAAAAACCTCTAAAAGTATTTTCCCCCCCAGTTTCCCCCAATTATTCCATCCTGTTTCTTTTTTCCTTTTGAGTTTTGCATTTTCGTGCGGCTTATCAGAGTCACCTGCAGGAGTATGTAAGTCTAAATAAGCAAGATTATTGCAGATTTTGAACAGCCCGTGCTTGGAAAGGTCTACACAGAACCCATCGTTATCACCTTTCACTTTCAGGCTCTGATCTCCTTGAAACTCTCAGGAAACCAGATTAACACATTGCCTTCACCCGAGAAGTGGTCTTGCAGATTGCTCAAATCTCTGGATCTCTCCAAGAATCAGCTTGGAAAGTGAGTTTTTGGTTTTTGGTTTCGCTTAAGCGACAGCACGGAAGCAATCTTCCTCTTTCATCGGTCTTTGTTTACATTTGCCCGCAGAACTGAGGAAGGAACCAAAACGAAATGGATTCCAATTTTCACCACAAGGAACAGAGCTAGTGCCAGCGCTGAGACAGGTGAGTGTATTGGAGAGAAAGACAGACAGACAGATACGCAGAGGGACACGAAGGACTGAATGGGTAAGATATTCAAGTACAGTCTTCAGTCTTCTTGATGGCTGCTTCTTCTACTGCCACTTCTAGCTGAAAGTGAGCCCTTGTCTATGAAGTCAACGGATACTGTTTGAGATGATGTCATTCATACTCTTGATTGATTTTACACATTTGTAGGCCACCAGTCTCTGAAGACTCTTGGCAGCTTACAAGCTTTAGACATTTTTACAATTATATCAAACCCCACACCCTTGCTGGCTAGCGATGTTCACATCTGATGAATGTTGAATGATTGAATGATGAATCACACAAATGATGTTCACATTTCTTTACCTACATACTTTGGAGAGGGGGCGTGTAGGTGGCTCATCACCACTTGGATTTCATATGTAGTTACTTTTGCAATCTTCTGAGCCCTTTTTAACAATTTCCCCAAACTGGTAGTACTTGACGATTTTCAAAATAATGTCACTTCTGGTTTCTTCTGATTTATTTCCATAAAATGCTCTTTTCTTCCATAAGGTTGAGGGATTGGAAAAGATAATTTTAGATTATTATTTTTTTAAAAAAAAAAACCTTTTGATCTCAGTGCCTTTTTCATCATCAGCTTGTCCTCTGTCACCTTGTGGTCAAGTGCAACTCTCTGCTGTAAGAAAAATGGGCCAGATGCATTTTGATTTTCATATCAATAACTAAGAGATGGTTTTCCTATCCCTTTCTTGTTACTGGTGATTGACAGCAGGCAAAGGGGGGGCTTTGTCCTATCAAAGCTGATACTATTTTGAAGACTGCATGTATTCTGTATCTTCTCTTGTCCTACTTGCATTTGTCTTTTTCCTTTCTCCAGCATCTACTCTACAATTTCCTGAATTCCTGGCTGATACTTTGGAGGTCCTCTATTTGAATGACAACCAACTAGACTCCGTCCCACAGTCAGTTTGCTTCCTCAAAGGGCTGTCAGAGCTCTACTTAGGAAGGTGAGTTCAGTTCTTCCAAATGGTTGGAAATGTTGCATCAGGAGAAATGCTGAACTCTGGAGGCTTCCTTTGATAAACCTGATTGTTTCAATGCAATGATTGGGTGCTCCTGATGTCCTCCAAATATTTTTTAACGTATTTCCATAATTCCATGACAGCATTACCAAAATGCAGATGACATAAGAATTTTATCTCAGCACAGTTGGAAGACCCAACGATTTAAGAATGGGAAGATACAGCATGATGTTCCATAGTCAGGATACTCCAGTGTCCATCTCTCAACAGTCTTTAAGTTGGTTGGAGGGAGGGATGGTTAAAGAAAAACAATATATGCCCATTGTTTTCTTGGGAAGAAGGGTAAAATTAAAAAGATATAAATAAACATACTGATAAAAGGACGTAATGATGAAATTTTCTCAGGATTATTCATTTCACTGAGAACGTTTTGCCCACCCAGATTTTTAATAGGTCTGGTGAGAAGCAGATAAAACAGAATTTAACTGAATGGATTGTATTTCTTAGCTAATCAAAAAGTAGAGAATCTTTATTTGTTCAAGAGACATAGTTAACTTTCTCTTAATGTTTCTTCTTGCATGGAAATTCCGTGATGGTTTTCTCCAAGCTAACAGATTCATGTTATACCTCCAAATGTTCATTTGAAGATTAGACTGCTTGCCAACTTCTATATAGATGTCTTCCTTGGAAAGGCTGTGGATTGGTCAATGAGTGTGTTTCTTTTTCTACATAGTAACCCAGGCATTCAAGAGCTTCCTATTGAACTTGGACAACTGGTTAATCTTTGGCAACTGGATATTGAAGATCTAAATATTGGCAATCTTCCTATGGAGATCAGAAAAGAGGGTGAGGTTCTTTCCTTTCTGAAACTGATTAATTTCAGCTGTTTGAACAGTGGGGGAATCCAAACCAAGCCAAGTTTTATTTATTATTGAATGGTAGACAATATGGAATGGCATCTGTTCAGGTCGTTGTTGTTAGGGAATAAAACTACAGACCTAAAACTTTCCATATGATTCAAATTCAGCTTGATCAGTTTATTTGTAGGCAACCTTTTCCCTCGAATAGCAGCTTATAGTACAACCATTTAATGATCCCATTTTTACCTTATGTTTTTGGTTATTTCTATGTAAGTGCTGTCGAAATTATGGACAATATTTATTATTTTGCAAAAAGGCACACACTTTTTGATACCCACAACCAAGAGAGGCCAGTTTTATCACTTCCTGGCCCAACATTGCATTTTTCAGAGTCATATTTCTGTTGTTACTGAACTTATTGGCAGTTCTGTAGTTTTCAAGATAAACCATAACTGGAAAATAATCATCTTTGGCTTACATAAAATCAAGCCCATTATTGCTATCTTGAACAACTAATCAAACACATTGGCTGGTTTATTTTTGCAATACATAATCTCCATATTCATCCTAAATGTTATATAAAGAGACCCCAAGTTTTTTTAAGTATTCATTCTCTCTAAGTTTTTTTCTTTTGTTGTCCTATCTTCCTGCCATAACAAGGAACATGTGGAAGGAGATAGAGAGAAGGTAGGAAGATCACAGTTCTCGTTTGTTCAGGCCCCAAGTTGATTATTTGTAAAGGGCTTTGAAAATTAGTCCAAGGACCATCAAGATGACTGCAGGTTGTTCATCCTCCAAAAAATAACCTTTCTCAAATTTTTTGGCTAGTTTCCATTTCTATAATGATTTCTCCATTCCTTCTGTCTGCAGGACCCAAGACTATTTTAGCTTACTTATGTGCCCAACTACGCAAAGCAGAAAAATGTAATCTGATGAAAATGGTGGTAGTAGGTCCTCCACGACAGGGAAAGTCAACCTTGGTTGAGATCCTGCAAACAGGGAAGCCTTCTCTATCCATGCCTGACAATGCCACCATCAAGACCACAAAATGGGAGCTCCAGAAACCTGCTGGATTCAAATCAAAGGTGAATAGAAAAAGAGGAACTTTCAATTTTCCATAAGTAGCATTGAAGGGCAAGGCAGGGCATGAAAATAGGGATAGAAAAGTTCTCTACACTTTGACATCATCTTTCAAAGAATCTTTGTCTTGAATCCATAACAAAAGTATAAGAAGTATGTTGTATGTGGAAAAGTTTCTGAAAGTGAAAGTCACCTTCAGCAATGTCAGATAGAACCTCAAAAAAATTAAAACCAAAAAAACCCTCCTCACACATTATTCTTTGAATTTATTTGGAAACACTCCTAGATTGGCCCTTTTGAGGCCAAATCCTTGCTCAATAGTGAATGTGTCATAGAATTCCAACATTACCGATCTAATTTGTACCCTTTTCTTAATTTAAATACATTGGTCAAGGATATAGAGGCCTCTGAAGATGAATTTAAAGACTATAGAATAGATTCCAATGTATTTCACGATAGATTTGTTTGTGTCCATGCCTTCACTTTCCATATGGGGCCTTTCACACCTGGGCCTCAAGTTTTCAGTGGGATTCTAATAAGAAGGCTTTGTTCCATTTCATTGACTGTTTTGCAAATTCAGCAGCAGATTCACTGGCTGGATAAGACCGTGATGCCTTTTCTCTGTCAGAGCTGGCTTCTCCTCTAAAACTTAGCCCTGAGAATGTGTGGCTGCCTTAAAAGCAAGCAGTTAACTTACATTTCCTGTGTGGAAGGGGGTTGTCCCCCTTGACAAGTGCTCTTTCTTCAGTGGGAACATTGATACCCATTGATCTTAGGTGCTGGAGATGATGAAGATATTGGAGTTTGCAAGCTCATGCATTCACTATTAATTCTCATTTAGTTAATGGGGGGAGGTGTTTGGGCCCCTTCAATGTAGCTCTTTGTTCAATTAGGTTGACGCCGTTGAGTTTAACGTCTGGGATATTGGAGGCCCTGCCAGCATGTCAACAGTCAACCAATGCTTCTTCACAGATAAAGCATTGTACATTGTCATCTGGAACTTAGCACTGGGGGAAGAAGCCGTGGCGAATCTTCAATTCTGGTTACTCAGTATTGAGGTAAGGGCAAAGCTATGTGGCTTGTAGAATTTCTGTGCCCCAGTGGAAATGCAGACAGGTTTAGACATATTTGGTAAAAGCCAGTGTTCATTTTTAATAGCTTCATCTTAAAATTCTTCAGGTTCACATTTCCTTCACACCAACTATCACCCAACCATCACCCTTCATCCCCAAATGGCTGTGTCTTAATGTTCATAATGTTTATTCCAGAAACACATTCATGTACATCTAATTTGGGCTTCCTGCTCTGATACCTTCTAGATGTGTTAGATTTCACTTCCCATAATTCCTCAGGGTAAAGGTCCAAGCTGTTCTGTTGTTGAAGAATCAGATTATTTCCTTTCCTGACCCAGACATAAAAGCTGATAGGACTTGTAGCAGAAACATTTTTTTAATCCTCTTAATGCGATACCAGTGTCTACCTTATCTCAAAGTATGATGTCAGAATGCAGGCTTTGTGGGCTATTAGTTAATATGTCATTGAGTGATAAGCAAATGGTGGCAATTGTAGACATTTATATTTTCTAGCTTATCCTGGTTTTGCTTGTCTGTCCTACCTAAGATTTCCACAGGGATTTCAGGCAAGAGCAGCTTTTTTGATAAGCAGTCATTGGCCAACTAGAATATAGTCATTCATTTACCTGCAAGACCAAGTCCAGTTTTTCTAGCTCTGCCAACCAATTGTAGTCTAAATAAACCATGGCTTTGTGCCAATCTCTCTTTTCAGGCCAAGGCTCCAAATTCAGTTGTACTGGTGGTAGGGACTCATCTGGACTTGATTGAAACAAAATTCCGTGTTGAGAGGATTGCCACCCTAAGAGCCTATGTCCTCGCCATCTGTCGATCTCCCTCAGGTTCAAGAGCTACTGGTTTTCCAGACATCACATTGAAGCATTTGCAGTAAGTTGGATGTTGAGTGCAATAGCAATTCATGCTACTAAAGCCTTACTTCCAATTGCTTGCCTTTCAGATATTCAAGTATAACTGAGGAGGAGATGTGTTATGGTTCCAAAAAGGTAAAGGTTTCTCCTGTCCAGTCATGACCAACTCTAAGGGGCAGTGCTCATCTCTGATTCACAGCCGAGGAAGCCAGCATTGTCTGAAGATGCTTCTATGGTCATGTGGCCGGCATGACTATACACCCAGGCGCATGGAATGCTGTTATCTTTCCCACCAGAGTAGACGTTACCTATTTAGCTACATATTTGCATTTTTATATGCTTTCAAACTTATAGGTTGGCAGGAGCTGGAGCAATTACGGGAGTTCACCCCGTTACACAGCAGCACTTGGATCTCAAACTTGAGCTGCCAACCTTCCGGCCAACAAGTCCAGCATCTTAACTACTTGGCCACCACTCTGTTATGGATCTATGGATCTAGCTGTGAGCAAACTGGGATTTTGCTGCAGCAGATGTACTGTGAAATATCCTTCCTGAAATGTTGTCCATTCATATGGTCATCCAGAAGCACTGGAAGTGGCCACTGTTCTTCTAAGTGAAGATCAAAGGGAATGTAATGTAGTAAAAGCAGTTCTTAAACAGTAAGATATTTTTTACTGTCTGAGATTAAGGCCTAAGCCTGCAATTACCTCACAAAATTGTACTCCTGAGAGCTGGTCACATTCTTTTCCACAAAGCAAGGCCAAGCCCTCACATTTTAATGTTACAGCTCAATCCAATATATCACAGAGAGAGCTCAAAATAGCATTACCGTGTCTGCTAGCCGCAAATTGTTTTGGTAATGAAGCATCTATGTCTTGGTTAGCCAAGCTTAACATGACATCTGAATGTGACATTTTAGTGTTCTCTGTGGAGAAAGAATTCGAGGTCAAGAATAGCTTATTGTCTGGCTTCTTCAGGGCACATGACATCAGAGTTCCTTTCCTGCTTATCAGGTGCATTTCCTTGTGCCCAAGACAGTGATGCATCATTAGAAAGATAGCCTTATGGCTTAGGGTTTTGGCTGTAAATGTAATAAGTTTTTTTTTTTGCTAATTAGAGACAGGACTGGGTACCAGCAAAAATTTATTTATTTATTAAATGTATATGCTGCCAAAATCCAAAGACCCTTTGTGTGTATGCTGTATTTTCTTTTGTATTTTCAGCAAGTAAAACCATTAGTTAAGGAGCAAACGTGACAAGAAATGCTGAGTTGACCTTGGCTTTTCTTAATAAGCTATCATGGTCAGACCTGATTTGTCCATGGTGGGAGACTAGTAGGAAATATAGGGCTGTAGGCTAAATAATGAAAGCCACACTCCTGGTCTTCTGGAGGAGCCTAAGAACTTGGCTCTGCCAGTTGGCCTGGGACCCTGATAGGGGCATCTTAGGCTGGGGGTGGCTGACAGGGTAGAGAGATCACTGCCCCTGTGTCGCCTGTCCTCTTGATTTTTAGTTTTTTGTTTAATCTTTCTAATCTTAAATGTTTTGTACTCGCCTTTTTACTTTTTATTATTCTGTAAGCTGCCCCGAGTCTCTGTAATAGTGAGATAGGCAGCATATAAATCAATTGATTGATAAAATAAATGAAATCAGAAGACATCCCAGATAATAACAGGGGTTACATGTGTTTTTCTCTTGCCATTTCTTTTTGCAGTGAACTATCATGCAAAACTCTGGAAGGCCTGGATGGGTTGCGACAGCTGATCTTTCACATCAGCACAAACATGAAGGACATAGGAAATTCCATTGGCTCGCAGAAACTTGTTGGGAGATTGGTGTGTAATTTCCTATAGTGGACAGCTATGTCACTTTGTGCAGTTAGGGATTTCTCCGTTTGTCATTTTTAAGAGACATGTAAGCCCTGGTGAGAAATAACATAAACATAGCCCTTTCTTGTACATATTAACATTCCTTAGCTGCAGTTGTGTGCCCAGAACATGCAGATGTTGGAAGATAGGGTAAACTAGTCTGCACACTGTACATTTACTTATGACTAGATGTGATTTCTGAGTATGGCTGAGTTCCAACTCACTTGATCTAATCTTATGGGGGAATGATTTTGACTGAATTACAGCAGCAGGGAATAGCTTCTGTAGCCTTCTGTATTAAGCGGGGAGAACATTTGGCGCTCTAGAGGTTGGTGAACCACAGCTCCTAAGAACTGCAGCCAATTGCTGAGGGAAGCTGGGAGTTGTATTTCAGCAACATCTGGGGTCAGAGGAAAACTCTCAGGTTGCTAATCTCCAGTTCTTCATTCTGTTTCTTTGACCCCCTCCCTCCAGTTTGGATGGATCAATGCTCTACTATGATCTCATAGCAACAGTTGCTTATTTAGACATGATAGATTTGTGAGATGCATTTGAATTGTTTAAAAACAGTGCATGAGATTGATGGTCTTTCTCTTTCATTCAAATATCCAGCATCTGGTTTTCAAAGATACTTTGCCTCTATATATGTTGGTTTCACTTACCTCTCCAAACCAGCTCTGTTAGTTTGTCTAATCCAACCCAATATCCTCCAAGTATATTGAGAATGGCAACTTCTAAAATTCTTAGAAGTGTGAGGAGAAAATCAATTTGTGTGAGACTAGTTTGAACCTATCTCAATCAATGACTATCACCACATCTTTGAACAGTTAACTAGCATATTTTATCAGCCTTTGATGAAAACTTTGACAAAGTATATCTTACTTTCTGCATCCAGTACTAAGGCCCTTTCATTGGCTGATCCTAAATTCCAGTTAATATATGAGATGAAAAAGACAGCCTTTCATAACAACAGTGGTCTCAATTTCTTTCCTTCTTAGTCTCAGCAACCAGAATGCGCTACATAAAACGGAGCAGATACATTGCTTTGATCAAGTGATTAATTTGCAGTATCATGTAACAGGTCCCAAAGAGCTATGTGAGCCTTCAAGTCTCTGTCATAATTGAGCAACAAAGGAGAAGCCAAAATGATAGTGTGCAATACCTCACTGATAAGGAACTACAAGAAATCATTGAGAAAACTCCAGCCAATGACATCAAGGACTATGAAGACATGCAGTCTGGTACATATGGGTAAAATAATTTATCAGAGGCTAGGTGTACAGTATGCTTGGTAGTATGCAAATAGAATCTGTGCATAAACTTTGCTTGGGTGTGCAAAGTTTCAGTGGCAAGGGTTTTTCTGATTCCTATTTTTTGGTGTTCATGAAATCCCAAAAAAATAAGTTGTGATTGCATCATAGCTGCAAACTCTCTGAGTGGAAGCAGCATGGTTAGCCATAAGGCATTTGTAGGGTGATTTGCATGGGGCATTTTGTGTATTTCAGGAAATAATGATCGTAAATAACAGTGATGTCCATTTATACCCACTTTTCTATCTATAGGAAACTGAAGAGAGCTAAAACAAAATATGAGCAATCATTGTTTATTTACACTCTGCAATGCAACACAAGAAAGACCAACAATACAATATAACAAAATAATTTTAAAAAATTCCTGAAAATCCTGAATCAATGAAGAGCTAATAGTTAATAGCATGAAGGAGAGACCAGTTGGCTTCTAAAAATTACAGCTATTGATATAAATTTTTCAATCCTCTTAGAGGTTTCTGAATGGCATTGGCCTCTTGGTCATGATGGCAATTAAACTTGTTAACGGTTGGAAATATTGATTGCCATTGGATATACAAGGTATATTTTAATGCCATATATTAAACATATTCTACCTCTTTGAACAAAAGATTCTACCTCTTTGAACAAACAATATTTATTCAATTTATATGCCACCGAAATCCAAAGACTCTCGGCAGCTAAATTTTGTATCCTATAAGAGGCATATAGAATATTGAAGAAATACCTAGGAATAGTCCATGGAAAGAGGCAGTTATGCAATAAAAGGGGTGGGAGATATTGGTTCTATATAATAATATATAATAAGATATTATTGTGGATATTTAAATGCCAAATCCTCAATTCAACCAACATT
>JANHZU010003845.1:93480-108104 GCA_032468055.1 Acrochordus granulatus
CCGATCTCAACCAACATTTTATCAAGACCCAAAGCAATTAATATTGGCAAGGAACGACTACAGGATGCCAGATCATAATTCATCTTAGGGTTGATTAAGTGGACCCCAAATAAGTTGTCTGAGCCAAAATCTGAGAAGACAAAGTCTTCTCTAGAGCCGCTTCTGAGATTGGTGGCATATAAATATGATCGACTGATAAATAATCCAGTGCAAAGGAAACACAACCTTGTTCCAGACTGTTAGAATTTGAAAAAGGGACTGATATAAACAATTAAAGACTTTTAAAAACAGAACAATACATTTCAAATAAATCAGTTGCAAATAGAAATGAACTATTTGCAACTCCTCGAGGAATATATTTCATAGTTTAGGAATATATTTGGAACCAATGGATTTGGCTCAAGTCCAGATTGCATTGTATCTGTCTTACTTTTGTATTTTTTCAGTAATGTGAAGAGACACGTGCCTTCCCTCCGGTCCCATCTGCGGGCCTGGTACTCTTTCTGCTACAGCAGACTGTGTGCAAAGCTGAAGAAAATAAATGGAGTAGAAAAGCCCCTGGTGCAGAGAAATTTAAAGAGATTGTACCAATCTCTGAATGGCAATCAGGAAAGAAGGGATAGGGGTAATTAAAAGGTGACTGAACCCCGAGACTGACTGTGATGTCTTCCTTTCCCCACAGCCATCAATTTCCTCATAGAAACAGGAACATTGATGCATTTCCCAGACACAAGCCATGGGCTGAGGAATCTCTATTTCCTTGACCCGGTGTGGTTGTCTGAATGTCTTCAGAGAATCTTCAGCATCAAAAGCTTAAAGTCGGTTGCCAAGAATGGTGTGATCAAAGCAGAGGATCTCCGGATGCTGATGGTCGGGACGGGGTTCACCAAGGAAACTGAAAAACAGTATTTCCAATTCCTTGCCAAGTTTGAAATTGCATTACCGATAGCTAACAACAGGTACACTGGTAATTGTCATCAGAGTGGAGTGACTGAGATTAAGGGAACCAAAAGGGCATGAAAAGAAGTCATTCCGGACTCCCCCCTTTCCTTCCCCTTTGATTTGGTTATTTGCAAGAGACACACCAGACTCACAAGGCACAAAGAGCCTTTTGAAATTACCCAGTATATTTGTGGAGACCAATTAGATGGAAAGTTTCTCCAAACTCTTTCCAGAGAAGGAGAAACGCTTCAATAATTTCTCAGAAGAAGGATTCTCGCTTAAGGGGTGATAGAGTCCTCTGTGGGAGAAATCTACACCTATTATTTTTCCTTTACAATTGAATGGTAGGGTAGGAAGCCAGAGAGGTTGCAGGGATAATTGTATATGAAATACAGAACATCCATGCTCTCTTCGGCCATCTTATCTCTAAATAAATTCTATCCATTAAAATTTCCCCCAAAAAATTCTCCTTTGGAAGAATATCTAAAGCAAGGTCTCTTTCATCAGATGGAATGAAAACTAGAAAAAGAACGCAAAGGATTTTTTCTTCAAGACATTTGCATAGCCATTATTTATTTCAGCTATGCTTTGTTGACCAAAGCTTTGTTGACCCAGAGGCAGTCTGATAAATCATGTATTCATGGCTCATTCAGTCAGTTCCCGGATTTATTTTCTTTCTATATCCGTATGGACTAAAAAACAAAAATAACCCTATGTTCTGATGTAAAACATAACAAGCAGTGGTTAAAACCAGAATCATATTTGTGGTTTATTGGCTGTGATGGAGTCAACGATCCCGTTCATATGTTTTCCACCACTTTTTGGAAATGACTGGAGCTAAGAGGGATAAGCTCTCAAGAAGATCGTCACTTAGCTCACGTTGTTTGGGCTGAAAGATAAGCTGGGTTAGGCTTGGGTAGTACTTAGGATGGGAGACTCCAGAAAATTGTAGGAATGCAGTTAGAATTTGAAAAATCATCTTAGAAATAATTGATGGCAAAGTTGCTTCCATATTGCTGCCAAGAAAACTGTCTGGGCATGCCCACGTAGTCAACAGAAATTGTACTCAACTTGAAAAGTAAAATGTTACTTTTAAAAGAAACAAGGCACCATAAAATCAGTTTATCTGAAGGGTGCCACCTTCAATGCTCAAAAAAGCTATTCTTTGAGAAGATGCTTATGGTTAAGGTATAACATGGGTTGGTTTTCATGCAGCGTGATGTGCTCACCTATTCATAATGGCTTAGCTTTATGTGTAAAGAAAGCCATTATGGCTTGTTCAACAGCCCTTGGTTTTAAAACCCCTGACATAGATTTGTTTATGTGTGCAGACTAGATTAGTGGCCCAGTTCCACATTGTACTTGAACTTTTTAAAGCAACTTGCACTTTATTTTCTTACACACATTTACATGATCCTATTCAACCCCATCCTGACTTCCCCAAAGGATCATTATTCTAGAGACATAATTACAAGTGAAAATGTATATGCATGGATCTCTGTGTATAAGGGAGTAGGAGCAATAATGCCAGGGATTATGAAGTGCCAGATGGAAGTTGTAGCCCTTTCTTCCTACTTTTCCTCCAAATTCCTTCAAGCAATTGTTTACAAAATGGTTTTCCTGACAGTTGGAAACCAAGGAAGGTTCCTCATTTTTGGAGCACAGAAATGCCAATTGGAATCATGTTGCCCTACTTCAGGGTCATTTGCACTACTTCTCCATTCTTTGTGACTCCTTGTTTGCATCACACCTTAAAAGAAATATGCAGGAAGCATGGGGAACCCGACTTGCTTCCAGATTTTGAACACCATTGTCCCTTGCCACTGGCCGTTCTGGATGATAGGAACTGCAGTCCAACCCTTTCTGGAAAATACTGATAGAATGCGTCATTATTGCAGAGGTCTGTTTCCCTTCCCTTTGATCCACTTTATTTATTACAATTTATTACATTTGGCCGAAGGGAATGCCTAAAAATAATCACAATAAACTCTGCACATGAAGCTGACACGTTAGCAGATTTTTCTGCCAAGAAAATAGGGTGTCAGGTCTTTGCATTCCCCCGGAAGGAATTTAGAGAGATTTGTGTTGGACTTGTCTGAAGGAAATGGATTCTTCAAAGCTGCCATCGTGAGTTTCTCTGAATTGTGAGTCAGAAGCTGCTTAGTTTGGGGGTTTAAGAAACCACATTTTTTTTCTTCACACGTGTTCTTTCCTCCTCCTTTTCTTTTCTTGCCAGATCAGTCACAGCAAGGAAGCAGATCATTGTGTCCTCCTTTCCCATCCTTTTCAGAGTCTTTTTGTTCAAACTATGCCACTGTTTTATTGGTACTGTTCCTGTGATTAGCTCTTTTGGATGGAAAGTCAGCAATTAGTGTCTGGATTGTCAGACAAGACGTTTGCGACCCTGTGGTTGGGTAGAAAAACAATTGTCGGTGTTATCAGCCAAGAGACATATTTTGGAACGCTCTAACAGAGATTGTGCATTCTGTGCTAAAGATTTCAAGTTTTAGGAGTATTCTGAGACTAGCTGTCTATTCCCTTTTCTCAGGCTCATGTGGAGTTGTCAATACAAGACCATTGACCACAATTCAGAGCAATTCTGACAGTAGCAGTTTCATTATTCAGTGTAATGTATCATGTGATTTTTCATCTTTTACTGGAAGGGGTTCCTAGACTTAAAAGAAATCAAGATCTTCTAGCATTCAATTATACTACTTTTTAAATGATAATTATAATTGCATTCCATATTTCTGCACTTAGATTACCATAGTAAAACCAAGACAGAATCTTTATTGGAAGTCCTTTTTATGAGTAAGACACTGCAGTGGCAATTCGTCACAACTATTGTAGGAATGTGATAACACAATGGCTACAACTACATAATATCTGTTTTGCTTCAAATTGGAGCACAAGACATATGGCCACTTTGGTCTAGTGGTTAAGGCACCAGGCTAGATTAAAACTATTGAGTTTTAATCCCAACTTAGCCATGAAAGCTAGCTGGGTGACCATGGGCCAGTCACTGTCTCTTAGCCCAACTCGCCTTACAGGGTTATTGTTGTGGGGAAAATAGGAGAAGGAAGGAGCGTTCTTTGTGTTCACTGATTTGAGTAGTTTATAAAAATGATAAAGACAAGATATAAAAATAAATATATAAACAAACACACTATGGGATAAATAGGAGGTCCTGGAAAGAGGACATATTTGGAATGACCAGTGCTTTGGTTACTGTAGAGTATTTTATGAGTGCAGTTTCCTATATGCAAAAGTTGGAAGAATCAGAATTTTTTTTAATGAACCCTTTCCTGTCCACTGAATTTTTGGGAAAAGCAAAGTTAAAACTGCCCACTGTTCTCTGCTCATCTTCTCTCCTCATTTTCAGGAAATAAAATATTTTTCAGGAAAATATGCTCTCAGTGATCCCAATATAGACAGTTTCAATCCCTTCTAGTCAGTTTCTAAACCCTCAGATAAAACTGCCCAGCTTGATTTTCTCTGCTTTTGTAAATGGCAGGTAGTTTCCCTGTGCAAAGTCAAATAAGTTGAACCCAACAGTATCACCCTTTTTGAATCGGAATGTATGCATCAATGTACAAAAGCCTTAAAAAAACAAACACCATAAAAGTGGTTAGTAAAAAATCTAGATTTTCGGGGGGGGGAATAGGAAGGAGGATAACACATCACATAACACATATGTGTTCTGAAAGTGAAGTATTCAACATAGTAACGGGATATAGCCCCTTGTCTATGTAGATATTTTATCCAGCAGAGGGTAATGCGGTTCTGCTTTCAAAAACTGCAACTTGTATAATCTGAATGTTTAACTGGGTTTCAGTTATCTTCTGCCCCACCTGCTTCCTGCCAAGCCAGCCTTTGATGTTCATGGCTTACGCCATCAGACAACAAACACAATCCAAAGAGTATTCAAGATGAGCTTTGTCCCTGTTGGGTTTTGGCAACGGTTTATAGCCCGGATGCTGATCAGTCTTGCAGAAATGGATCTTCAGGTATGTGGATAAAAGAACTTCAGCATGTGATGAAAGGCTGAATAACAAAATGTGTTGGCAAATGTCCTTTCTTGGTCTACAATGGAATGTATTGTTTTACATAATTTTGTTAAAGATTTTAAGAAGATTAAAAACGAATAGAAACCAACATGAAGTGAGAAAACAAGAAGAAATCGAAGAAAGAGCTAAATTGTAAGAAAGAAAAAGATACAGAGAAGTATCTTTTTGATCTTCACAACAATTAAAAGTACAGTTATGAATTTACCACTTGCTGGTAAAAACAACTCTCCTTTTTTATAAACTGTTCTGGCCTAGGATGGAATGTAAATGAAGCATCAGCATTACCATGAGTATCTTACGACCCTGAACTTATAAATATCTTTTGATTTTTTGTGAGCCAAAGACAAAAAATATGTTCATTAGGAAGACCTAAGTCCCAATACCCTCACAGATTCATTCAGAATCCAAGGAAAATGTTCCTCCTTTCAGCTTCAGTTATGTGCAAGAAATGCCCTGTTATGAGAATATATTAACATTTAACACATTCGCAGGGCACAGACTGGGCATGTTGGGAGCAAAATATCAAGAAGTCTTGGGAATTTTGAGGTTCAGAATCCAGTATCCCAATGGGATCGTATTTGCTTGTGATGTCTGATAGCTCTAAATCTAATAACAACAACTTAGTGGTTTTCAGACATTTCCACGAACTAAACCTACCATAGAATTAGCGGTAGGCTCAGTTCTCAATGGCTCTATTGTCTGCAGTCAGCTGCATTTGTGAAGAAGTCTCTGGGGAATTAGCACTGGCACAATCGCAATCTCAACAGGCTACGGTGGTATTTTCCCATTTGCCAAATGGCTGTGGTCTGGAGGACAGACATCCGGGTTTTCAGGAAAACCTGAACATTTGGAAGGAAAACCAAATTTGGAAATCTCACCAGAGTTAGTCCTTTACTGTATATAGGCTGTTTCCCTGCTACATGTTTTGGTTTGGTCTGATCCCCAGGAGGGTATTTTGATGGCATCAAGAAGCACCAAAATCTTCCTTCACAATTATAGAGTAGAGCTTTATTTCTCTTCAAAGCAAAAGCGATTCAAGCATGCCTGTAATCAGAGTGTATGTTTTACTGAAAACATAATAGAAAAACATTTGGCACTACTTAATTCTAAGCACTTGATTACTTCATGGGCAATCTGGGTAATTACCTACCCAATCTTGTTATCTTGTTATTATCTTGTCATCACTTCAAACTGTTCAGCTGATTTGTAGCAGCTCTGGGGTCAATTCTGCAGGGGCATGGGAGGTTCTGTATACTAATGAACATTTTGGGGGAAAAAAACATTAAAAGTATTTCTTGGTAATACTGCGGGTATGTTCCTGGTATCAGCCCAGAGCAAAGGATGCAAAAAAATTACCTTCAGTTGAGGAAGACTGATTGACTTCTGATAAAAAAGAAAGAAAGAAAACCAAAAACCAAAAGAAGTGAAACTTTATTGTTAAATAAAATATAGTTTCCAAAATCTAGGACAGACTTTACTTTGAGCATAACATTCAGTTCTGAATACCACATTTTTGGAAAACAATTCAGAGAGCGTGGAACAGGTGTAAAGAAAAGTGTGAAGATGGTTCTCAGACGCTGCAGGAAGTTGTATTATCGGAAGAGATTGAGGGAAGTCGTTATAATTAGCTTTCAGAAGGAAGGATTGAGAATGGGCATGAGAATACCCATTCTATGTGACTTGCTCTATTATATTCGATTCTCTCCATGTGATAATAGAATATAACAGAGCAAATATGGTATTCTAATATTTCAAAAATATTTGAGAGCAAACCACATAAAAGTCATGATTTCTGTCATCCCAGAGAGTAGGATACGGAAAATAGCCTGTCAGATAACAAGGGGGCAGTTTCCAATTTAAACAGAAGTCTCTAAGCAGTTCGACCGAAGAATGAGTTATCAAGAGCAGCATAACAGGCTTTCATTGAATGTCTTCAAGAAGAGAGTACTGAAGATGCTTCAGTAAGGTCCCTACACTAAGTAGGGCGTTGATGGCCTCTTCCAGTTGTAGGCTTCTGTACTCATGATGATTATACCGTGGGTATTTTCTTCTCAAAAACAGTTGCTCAGTAGCCAAGTAAAAAGGATCTAGTTTGGCTATGAGGGAGATAGAATTCTTGATGATACTGATCTGGTACAGTTCTTTTTGCAATATGATCTTTTCCCCCCCACCCCACTTTTAGTTCTCTGAAAACAAGAAGGCGACCAAGAGCAGAACTAAAAGATCTGCAATCTACAGTTTCACAGGCACACAGAGAAACAGATGCAGCACATTCCGGGTTAAAAGGAATCACACAATTTATTGGCAAGAAGGACTGTTTGTCTCCTTTGCTGGGGGCTACTTAAGGTCAATATTTTGGAAGGCTGTTATTAAGTGGCTCAGGTCCTGTGTCATCAGCTGCTTAGTTGTTACTAAGCCGACAAGAGCCATTCGGTGTTGTTACTTTTAAATCTATGCACAATTCTCTCCAGTAACTGCAAAGATAGCTGCAGCCTAAAATAAATAAATAAGGCTGCATTCATTCAAAGAAACATTGATCCATTGAGTCTTAGTCCTTGACTTACAGCCATTCATTTGACAACTGTTTGAGGTGATGACTTACAGCCACTTCTCACGCTCACGACCATTGCAACATACCTGCAGTCACATGATCAAAATTTGGGCACTTGACAACCTATCTGGACTTACAACAGCTGCAAGTCCTAGAGTCATGTGATAATCGTATGTGACCTTCCCAGGGACTTCTGACAAGCAAAGTCAGTGGAAGAATCTGGATTTGTTTAAGGACCATGCAATTCTCTTAATGACCATAACAAAAAAGGTTGCAAAATGAGGTGTGATTCACTTAATTACTGCATCACTTAATGACAAAAGTTCTGGTCCTAATTGTGGTCATGTCGAGGACTATCTGTATTTCTTGACACTGCATTGCCTGAGAAAAGCAGGAAACTAACACCTTCTCTGAAGACCTACCACAGATGATGATGCATATTTTTCTCAAGGCCACCTTCTATATCTGTTCTTCTTCCTCCTTCTCTTTTTCATGCTTTTCTCAGGGCCAGCTTTAATGAAATGATGAAATGCCAAACATTTTTCAGGTCATGTTTTCTCTTGTTTTTTTTTTTGTTCTTTGAGATCAACAGATTTTTCCACTATGAGTTCTGTGTTGATGCTTGAAACCCAGTCCCTGAGCAATTATCTCCAAACTTCTTCATCCTCAATATGCATCACTCCCCATAAGCAATATTTTGAATCTGGTTCTGTTTGGAAAAAAAAATGTGTGTCTAGTGAAAGCCAAGTAAATCTTGAAAGTTTGAAAGAAACTACAGTGCAATCCCCAGAGCTCATCTGCAGTGCCTGCTGGATACAGCCTTGCACTGCACAAATGCAAATGTTAAACTTCTTTGACCCTCAAACAATGAAGAGCAATTTCAGAATTCATGCTGTTTCATTTCCAACTATTGCCTTTTTCCCTTTTCTGGTTGTAAAACCAGACCTATTTCTGAACTGGAGTGTTTGATTCCTAGGAATAATTCTAAATAAATTGCATTGCAAGGAATGAAAGGGTAGGAGATAGCAAGTCTGTGACAAGTATCTGGGCCACGTGCTATATCACGTGGGAAGAGGAAGCATTGTGCACATCACCTTTTGTACTTGAATGAGAGGTGTAGATCTGTGAGATAAATAGTAGAACAGTAGAAGTGACTAGATTTCTCAGCTGCTGAGATTCAGTGGAAAAACTGAGAAATATATGCAGTTCTCCTCCCTTTTGACCAGTTCTTCAATGTTCCTTCTTTTGGCTTTGATTCCTGCAGTGTGGAGTCCTCTGATGTGAATTGGAAGAAGAAGAAAAGTGGTGGCATTAAAATCATCTGCCAGTCAGATGTGAGAGATTTTTCAGCCATGGCTTTTATCACTGATCATGTGAATTCTTTGATAGACCAGTGGTTTCCTGGTAAGAATGATTTATACACCATTTCTGTTATAATGGGCCTGAAATGGCCCAAGCTTGAAAGATTAAATTATCCTTAGGGATGTAGCATACTAACTGATCACATTATAAGAAGACATGATGTGATTTGTTCTGATTTGGCTTATTGTGCTGTCTGAACTCATCTCATTCCTTCATGTATTTATGCATTTATTTAATTTATATGGTTGCCTAACCACTATGTGGCCCTCCAGCTCATGGTAGTTAATGATCAGCTAAAAACATTAAATATAATAAAGCAATTAAAATATATTGCATCAGCAATAATTCATATCAGGCACACCCTACAATAAAGTAATCACATAAACTATTTAAGCAACATCACTTAAACTTTTTATTTTTTTATTGTAATGTTTTAAATTGATGTTTTTGATGTGTGTTTCTTGTTAGCCGCCGGGAGTCTTCGGATTTCGGCAGCATAGAAATTTAATCAATAAACTTCAATATCTTTGGAAAGAGCCAGGTGTTCAACAGATGTTATAGATGCTATGTTATGAATATAAGCCATAATTTGTGGCTCACAATATAGTGTGAACCCAGCTAATCCATTATTATTTAAGAAATAGTAATTCAACATGGTTATCAGCCCATCAGATGGTCCCCTTCAACTATAATTTGTAAAGATTTAGAATGGCTTGTAGAAATTCATGATGTTTTGATCGTCTTGTGTCATATTACCTTAGCGTGATTGCTCGCTGAAAAAGTTCTTAAACTTGAGGATGAAAATTTAATACAAAAATTTAATCCAAAATCTGGTGCTTATCCTCACGCAACTCAAACAGATCCAGTTTAATAAAAAAAGAATGCATCTTGAAGATTCATTTCCTCTGTTTCCTGAAATGTCAGTTATGAAATATGCATGCATTAGTTAAAATCAAAGAATATTGTGTTTTCAGTTTCAAAATGTTTTTGTCTAAATGCAGATTCTCAGAAAACTGAGAAAGGGCATTATGAAGAAAAGGTAGTTCTGCGGATTTTTGCTTGCAATTCCTAAATTTAAACAGCAGTATAATATGTTGCAAAATGCATGCATATTGCTTTCAAATCGGTCAGTGGCAGGTTGCATCGCGTGGCTAAAACTACCCAGATCTAATGGCTTCCAGATATGGAAGTCATCACAATTCTTAAGTATGGTATTGAATATGGTGGACCAAGCAGGCAACAGACTAATCCAACTTTGCATTTTTAAAATCATTCCCAACACTGTTTTGGGGGTTTTCTAACACCATAAAACAGTTTCTACTGTTGTTTTGATTTCAGGGAAGGTTATATCCGTTCACTTTTTTTTACAAGTAAATATCTGTGTATTTCTTTGAATTCTGGTACACTCCTATGTTGTATTAGTGTGTTTGCGGTCTACTTGCATCAAAGTAAATTGGTTGTGATTGCCATATTTGGAAATGGATGTAATATAGCTAGAAGGCAGTGCAGAAGAGGACAATCAAGGTGACTGGCAAAAAGCATGATCAAGGTGGTGAAAATCATGGCTTCTTTTGGAGAAAAATGGCCAAAGAAACATTTTTCTTCTCTCTTTTGAAATATTAGGTCCATGGTCATCCAGTAAAACTGATTCGAAGGAGAATCAGAACGTATGATGGAATCCATCACCATAAGATGTGGTGATGAGCATTTATTTGTATGGCTTTAAAAGGGGATCAGATAAATTCTTGGAAGACAGTCTATTAAGTTCTGTCCATTTTGAAGACTCCGTGTTACCTCCTAGTGAGATCATCAGGCCTCCAGAAACCAGTTGCAAGGAAACAACAACAGGAGAGCGGTATATGTTCATCTGCTTGCAGAGCATCCCAGAAATATCTGCTTAGCTGTGATATGCACACTGGAAAACCAGGGAGAGTCGTGGCATGATCCATCTAACCTCTTCTTCAGTTGTGTCGTAAAGGAGCACAACTAAGTGCCCAGAGCTATCTGTCATCCCCAGAAGCCTTGAGGAACTTCCCTAGAGCCCTGTCAGAAGTTACAACCAAATTGTCAAAGCTTTGGTGGGCTAGAAAGGAATGATAGGTGTAAGACCTGTATTAACTGATTTAATATGTTGATGAATCCAATTTAACTTTTGTCTTGAATCTGAAGATTTGGGGAAGTCTCGTCCCTGGCATGGCGCATCAAAGGCAAATTATAGCTCTTCCCTTGAAAAAAGTTGCACAGTTGGAATTTTAAAAAGGGATTTTGATAAACAGATCCTCCGTGCCGCCTTCTCTACCTGGGGTTTAGAATTTCCTACAAGGGAATGTATTTTTAAGGAAGCAAGCTTTTCATAGCACACAGGAGGAGAGTTTTCTTTTCGATGGCCTTTGCAGACCTTGAAAAGAATTTGGCGTGGAAGCTAGCACCTTCTGAGTGAGAGTTTGAATCTTCTGGCAGCAGGACTCAGAAGCCCAGTGCTGATGCAAACATTAGAAGAAGCCCAGCAGCAACTTTTGTTATGCCTTCCAGTAGATTTGTTAGTCTGAAGAAGAGTTACCAGAGTCTTTCTTCTTTGGAGATATTGTGGACTTACACGGCTTTCTTCCTATAATACTAGTTCGAGCACAGGATCTTGTTTGGAGTCAGGGACAGGTTTGGGCTGCCTCATCTCTGCAACCCCCATTGCACTTTCTTCTGCTCTCCATTAAGCAATTCTCCGTGCAGTTCCTGGGAATGATATGACCTTGAACTGTCCATGTGTGTTTTTTAATGAATGGTGGCAGATCCATGCAGAGCATGACTGATCAATGTTCCTGTTCTATCCTGGAACAGAAAGAACAGCTGGTGCTAACCCCTCTTCTCCTTGTCCAGTTTTATGCCACCCTCTTTTGAAAAGGGTGTCTCCAATGTGAATGGTTTGCATTATGCTTTTCCAGCCCTCACCGCCACCGAGAGTGATGGGACTCTACTGATGGAGCAGTATGTACCTTGCCCTGTCTGTTCAACTGCAAAGCCTCATGGTGAAAAAGACAGCCAAAAGAAAGAAGACATACAGTACTTCAACACGGAAGACTGTTTTCTCACCGCCATTGAGCAGGACAGCATCACCTGTGCCCAGCATCCAGATCTACCTGTCTCTTTACAGGAGTTGGTCCCTGAACTTTTCATGACAGACTTTCCAGCCAGGTAATAAGGATCTCCCATTCTTTCTTCCAAAATGATATCAGAGTTTCATTTCTCTTGTCCCCAGAGGTGAGGTCTTCGCCTGCCCTTGCAGCCTTCCGGAAGGGCCTTAAGACCCTGCCAGTTGGCTTGAGGCTCCAATGGGGGTACAATATCTTGGAGGTGATTAGTGATTTAGTATTGTCCTCCTCCTCCCCCATTTATGTATTTTTGGTCCTCCCCTCTCTGTTTGGCTATTTTTTATTTAATTTTATTTTATGTTTTTATTGTGAGCCGCCGAGAGTCATTTCTGAGTTTGGCAGCATATAAATTTAACAAACAGACAAACTATATACTGTGAACTATACAAATTATATACTGTGAACTTTATTTTCTGTGTACTGTATAAACTATATACATTTGATAGAAGCTTGCAGCAAGCTCCTTAGTCTACCCCATAGGATTTTCCAGCCTGGTGTTCTTCAGGTAAGTTGAAACTTCAGCTTCCAGAATCTTCACCAGAAAAGTTTAACACCATCTGGTGGTATTAAGTTTGGAAAGAGTGTCCCAGATACACTTAATAATGTGTAATAATGGTAGCTTGGTCTCAATTGTCCCACCTTCTAAAGTTGTAGGTGACCATCTGAAGTTGTTACCAAATTGCAGTTGTTAGTGTAGTAGAAGGTGCATCATAAAGCTTGATTACTTATGACACCATGGATAGATCCATGTAGTTTTCTTATCAGCAGTTCAGAATTGGCTTGTCATTTCTTTCTGGGAATGTTTTGTTCCTTCACAGTCTGGCTGACAATCTGGGAGTTCCTAGTAATCTCCTATCCTGTCTAGCCACATCTAACCCTGCTTAGTTTATTTGGTTTTTTTTTTTTTTGCATCAGCCTAGGTTGGCGATCACTCGCTAGAGGAAAATATTAATTACGCAAAATTAACAATACGTTTAATTGCATCTAAATAGAAATGAAATGAAATATCATGTCATTTCTACCCTAGTCCCACTCACTTTTTTTTTTTTGGAATGCATCTTCTACACACTTTGTAAAGACTGACCTGGAGAAGGTTGTGCATCTCTGTTGTAAGCAGGCGTGCTGGCCCAGGAAAAGCTGTCACTCATAAATTATCATCCTGTATATGCCAAAACTGTTTCTTTAGTTTTCTAATGGTGGCTTCTCCCATACCTGTGCTCTGAAATGATGCTATTCATCAAAAAAATATATTAGCTGTTGCCAATAAAGCAGTCTGACTATAAATGATGGTAATTACAAAATATGTTCTCTTCTTGATAATCTTCTAGTCAACAGATGGCTGGAGAGGAACAGTCATCTTGGCCAGGGGAAGTGGGCACTCTCTGTTCTGGGAGATTAGGAATGGGGGATCGTAAATCTTGGCTTGTGTTGACCGGAATTGCTTAATAATCCCATTTCTCTCTTTGCCTCATTCTATATGCTTGGCAGATTATTCTTGGAAAATAGCAAGCTGGAGTACATAGAAAATGAAAACAGTATTCTTGGCCAAGGAGGAAGCGGAACAGTTATATATCGGGCACAATACCAAGGAAAACCGATAGCTGTCAAACGTTTTCAGATTAAAAAATACATGAATTCTCCCAATTCAGCTGCAGGTAATGTGCCTAGATTTGAATGGTATGGAAGGATGGTCCTTATCTCCTTTCACATGTAGACAAATGTTACCTCTTTCCAGTATCAGCAGCACCTGTTTCAATGTAGCCTTTACAGCTTTATCTAGAAACTACCTCATTAGGGGGAAGAGGGATAAGAGATTTGACTGCTGTAATCCAGTTTATGGAAGCATGCAAATAGGAATCCAAAGCAGATACCTCCCATTTGCCTGCTGCAGAATAAGAAATAAGAAGAAAAATGTAGTGTGGAGGTATGGTTTGGGAAAAATGGTTCTGAATGCAGATAATTTGTGAAAGAACGTGTGCTTCTGCTAGGCTGAAGCTTTCTTCTGTAAACCTTTCATCTATCCCTACTCAGGTTCACAGAGACAATTTATGAAGTAATTTGAGTTACATCTTGCTTTTCTCCTCAGCTGTTACTGAAAGCATTTGAGTGTAATTTAAATACAGAATGCAAGACCGTCTCTGTTATGCCTCTTTTGCAGGGCAAAGTCGGCAACAGTCATGAGATGACCGGTGTTTGTAAATAATCATCCTGCAAAAGTAATTCTTGGGGCCACCAGTTTGCAAAAAGCATCTGGACCTCCCCTGTGAGAATGCAGGGTTTCATGGGCTTTGGGTGGGATTCAGTGGGTGGCCCTTATATATGTGTCTGTTTTCTTTGCTTAGACACGATGCTGAGACATCTACAGGCAATGGATGCCATGAAGAGCTTTTCGGAGTTCCGTCAGGAGGCCAGCATGCTCCACTCATTGCAATACCCATGTGTGGTCTCCTTGATTGGGATCAGCATCCACCCACTCAGTTTAGCCTTAGAATTGGCTCCTTTGGGCAGCCTTACCACTGTACTATCAGAAAACTCAAAAGGTAAAAGAGAGATCTT
>JANHZU010003845.1:108204-120638 GCA_032468055.1 Acrochordus granulatus
GAGAGGACTCATTGGAAAAGACCATGATGCTGGGAAAGATTGAAGGCAAAAGGAGAAGGGGACAGCAGAGGATGAGACAGATAGCATTGTAGATGTGATGGGTGTGTATTTGGGCAGTGCAGGACAGGGAAGCTGGTGTGCTATGGGTCTTCTTCAGTCAGATAACAAAAAAAAACCCTTTATGCCTGAATGAGTATGAAGAGAACAAACAATAAGTTCAGGTATGAAGAGAAACTCATTTCACAGTTTTGTTTATCCAAGCTTTAGGGACTTGTTTAATGTTTAAATAAGGCATTTTTAAAAGACAACTCAAGTGTTGCAAACCATTCCCTTTTCAAACTATTTTCCTACTTACTGTTATACCCCTGTTTTTCTTCCTGCAGAGTATCACATGCATATAAAAATGTTGGCATAAAAACCTTTGGTGAATGCATTATTTTGTGAACTGAGTCAAATTGCAGACTTCTGAGGCTGCTTTTAATTAACGAGTGAAACTAGTTCATTCAGAGCTTTTTTTTTGCTCCTGACAGCAAGAAGATTGTCTGACAAAGTGCAGTCATGTGAATAAGAACGTACACCCTCTTTGAGTTCTATGGTTTTATGTATCAGGACATAGTAAAAATCAACTGGTTCTTAGCAGTTCTTAAAAGTAATTCATCCTCAGATGAACAACAACACGACATATTTCACCATGTCATCATTTATTTGACAAAAGCCAACATGGAGAAGCTATGTGAAGAACGAAGTACACCTTATGATTCAATAGCTTGTAGATTTAATACCTTTAGCAGCAATAACTTGAAGTAACCATTTTCTGTATGACTTTATCAGTCTCTCACATTGTAGAAGAATTTTGGCCCACTCTTCTTTACAACATTGCTTCAGTTCATTGAGGTTTGTGGGCATTTGTTTATGCATAGCTCTCTTGAGGTCCCACCTTAGCATTGCAATCAGGTTGAGGTCTGGACTTTGTCTGGGCCATTGCAACACTTTGGTTCTTTTCTTTTTCAGCCATTCTGTTGTAGATGTGCTGATGTGCTTGGGATCATTGTCCTGTTGCATGATCCAATGTCGGCCATTGTTTAGCTGTTGGACAGATGGCCTCACATTTGGTATCCAGAAGAGTTCATGGTCAACTCAATGACTGCAAGGTGCCCAGGTCCTGTGGCTGCAAAGCAAGCCCAAGTCATCACTCCTCCACCATTGTGTTTGACAGTTGGTATGAGATGTTTGTGCTGATATGCTGTGTTTGGTTTTTGCCAAATATGGCACTGTGCATTATGGCCAAACATTTCCACTTCGGTCTCGTCTGTCCAAAGGATGGTCTTCCAGAAGTCCTGTGATTTGCTCAGATGCAATTTTGCAAATTTAAACTGTGCTGCCATGTTCTTTTTAGAGAGAAGAGGCTTTCTCTTGGCAACACTTCCAAACAAACCGTATTGTTCAGTCCTTTTCTCATTGTATTGTCATGAACTTTAACATTTTACATGCTAACAGAGGCCTATAGAATCTGAGTTGTTACTCTTGGACTTTTTGCAACTTCTCTGAGCATCACTTGGTCTGACCTTGAGGTGAATTTGCTGGGACATCCAATCCAGATAGGCAACTGTTTTGAATGTTTTCCACTTGTGAATAATCTTCCTCACTATAGAACGATAGACTTTAAATGGTTTAGAAATGACCTTATAACTCTTCCCAGACTGATGAGCAGCAACCATTGCTTCTCTAAGATCATTGCTGATGTTTTTAACACACACCTAAGTGCTGAAGACCAGCAAACTCCTCAGGCTTCTGCTTTTATAGATGTAGTCACATTTGCTGATGATCAATTGATCAATTGATCAACAGCACCTGGCTGCTACTTAACCTCTTCATACCTATGGAAGCAGTAAGGATGTACTTAGTTTTTCGCACATGGCTTCTCTGTTTTGGCTTTCTTTTTGTAAAATAAATGATGCCATGGTGTAATATGTCATGTGTTGTTGTTCATCTGAGGTTGTATTGACCTACTTTTAAGAACTGCTGAGGACCAGATGATTTTTACTATTTCCTGATCCATAGAACCACAGAACTCAAAGAGGGTGTACTTTGTTTTTCAAGACTGCATATTAGCCAGAATCAAAATTCTATTTCCCATCATTATGACAATAAAAATAATCTTCTTGACTATTTGCAAGCTATTTATTAGAAATTATTTCTTGTCCCTGAATTAAAAGTTATGACACATAGACATATAAAAGTACAGTTGGGTCTGACTTAGATTCTGTCCAGTCTTAAATGGGATTGTCATCCATTTCATATTGAAATTTTGCATCTTAATGCTTTTTTTCCCCTGTTAGTTTATTAATTGATTGTTATTCCAGACTTTGGAAATAAAAGGAAATCCAAAAAAATGATGTGTAAAGGAACGGGCAAGCAACTTGGTCAAATACAATTCCCACAATCACATGCTGGTTGAGGCTGATGGGATTTGAAGCCTCTGCAGAACTGATAGTCCCTTCCTTGCCTTTTTCACTGTAGGGTCTTTATCATTCTTATAAGTTTCTTTATCATTCTCCTTTGGCCTAGGTGGACATGTTTTCATATGGAATGGTGTTGTATGAACTGCTGTCAGGGCAACGCCCCATCCTGGGACAGCATCAACTTCAAATTTCAAAGAAACTCTCCAAGGGCGTTCGCCCTGTCCTAGGTCAGCTAGAAGAAGTGCAGTTCCACCGTCTGCAAACACTCATGATGGAGTGTTGGGACACCAAGCCTGAAAAGGTACAGGAGACTGTGGTGTTTAGGCAGAGTTCGTTTTGATATCTTTCTGAGCTAAAGAAACTGAAAGAGCCAAGCTTGGCCAGCAGCCTATTTCTTTCAAGGGTAACCATAAAGAAAAGTTACAAGTAGATTGAGTCATATCTGCTCTGAACTTGAAAGTTGGACTCCAATCTTTGGGACAAGAAACAAAGTATAACAAGTGAGGATCCCCAAAAGTAGTCTTGACCAAGCTAAAGATATTCAAAGATGTCAGATTAAAATCCCATCTTCTCAGCAACTGTTTGTCTCTTCTGAGTGACTCACTGGAATTGTGGCTTAGTACTCTGCAGGGCATTGAGTTACAGAAAGCTAAGTTAGATAATGTTTTCTCGGTTGTTGTTACAGCTCTCATATTGTAAATTAATGGAGCTTGGTTGTTTCCTAAACTGCGCGCACATGTCATGTTAAACAATGTTTTTTTAAACTATGGTTTATTGGGCAAGCCACTGCCTCGATGACTTAGCGTTTTGTGTAAATCCAGCCTGTAGTTACAGACACAGCTCTGGATGAGGATCAGTAGATTTTTATATAAACATTATTCTTCACATCTGTCCTTTTTTATATACAGAGGCCCCTGGCTGCTGCAGTTGTGGGACAAATGAAAAGTCCCTCCTTTGCCACATTAATGTACTGGTTGCCATGTGGAAAACAGTCTTTCTTCTCTTCTCAAGGACAGGAGTACACAGTAGTTTTCTGGGATGAAAAGGAAGATAACAGGTTTGTACATACTATGTAAAAAATAACCTTTCATTATGTTCCGTGCAGTATATACATATCATTTGCTCAGTATTTCTTGAGCTGTTGGTAATGTTGCTGTCCTCAAATAATGTATGAAGTTTTCCTTTACTCTCTTTCTTGTCACAAATGCTGTGATTTGTTTTGCAATCATTCTCATAGACTGAAAATGGTAATTGGCTAGGCCATACTGCCTGTTGGTCCTGGAGAACATGACCTTTAGGTTGCTGGGTATGATGAGTATTGATGAGTATATATAAATGATGAGTATTGTTTCTCAACACGTTCAGAGGGTATCAGACAGAAGATAGCGGACGCGATATCTGAGATCAGTTGGGATATGCCCAAATAGGAAAAAGGTCAGTGGTCCATTTGGTCTCCATTAATGGAAAAACACTGTATAATGGACCATTAGAAAAAGTACTATCTAGGTAGACAGTTGGTCTTGAATTAAGACTAAGGTTTTCAGAATCTGACCCTTCCATATTTTGCAACTTGCAGTAAGCAGGCTTTCCTGAAAAGGGATTCTTAACCTTGTATAAGTTCAATAAAAATACTTTGAAATCAGTGGTCTCTGTATGTGCCAACTAAATGACCATTATATACTAAGGTAAGTCAACCAGGTTAGTGTATCACTCATTTTCAGCTGGTTTCAAAAATCCCCATCCTTGGCTGTTTTGTGGCGCTTCTATTTCTGTGTTTTCAGGCGGAACAATAAACCAGAAGAGCACATCTGATTCAAATTTTTAGCTGCATAATTATTTTTTTATCTTTTCTTTTAAAGATGTCCAGTATTCAATGATTAAATGTATGAATTTTTTGTGGCTTTTCCCTGCAAACACAAACAGTATCATCTTGTGGTTAATGAGAAAACAAACTCTTTGTTCCTCTTTGGAAAAGCTCTCCTGATACATTGTTTGAAGATGGGTCTAGCAACATTCAGACCATTTATAGATAACCCAACTTCACATTAAATTACAAACATAAATTGTGGGCATGGAAGATGTTCAGCAAGACAAAAATCAAAGTTGTAGTTCAGAACTTCAGTGCATGGCATTAGATTTAGTGGGCTAGTCTATTAACAACTGAGTCAATAGAACAATGATTTCATGTTCATACTGATGCAAAAGATGCAAAGCATAATATGAAGGAGCTAAGAAAGAAGGAAGGAATAAAAAGTGCAAGAAAAAGAAAGAAAAATATCATAAAAGAGTGATGTAGATATAGATATATAGATGTGATTTCCAACCGTCACCACAAGCAGAAACAAATTTATGAAGAATGAAGAGTTCTTCATTCTCTGTGAAATTATATAAATTTATCTCTTCATCCCATATTCCATCTGTTATCTATAAACAAATTCATAAAACATCTTTTAGCAGGAAATCCATAAAGAGTTGCCAGAAGTATGTATCTTGTTTTCACCTTGATCACATAAACCAACTTTATATTTCATCCTTTGACTTCTGACAGTCTTAATCTTTAGTTCAATCAAATATTGTCTTAGAATATGATTCCTCTTCATTTCTTCTTTGACCCATCACACAGAGTTCTTCGAGGCTTTAACTAGACTTTTTTTTTTAAATTTGTAATTTTGGGAAAAAAATTATCCAGGTCACTCTTTTGGTTTGCCATTTGTATTACTTCTTTAAATTTTAAAACCTCAGCTAATTTCTTTTGCAGATCTTGATTTTGTATCCACAATTAGCTTGTTAAATTAACATATCCTCTCTCTTCCCTCCAAAGTAAGGGAACTGTGTTCTTATATTAGGAGGAAGAATACTTAAAGGCAAACCATAGGAACTGGTGTGGCATGGTGGTTAGCATGTTGGATTAAGGATAGGGAGAACCAAGTTTGACACCATACTCAGCCATGAAAGATCATTTACCCATTTCAACACAACTTTCCTTGCAGAATTGATGTATGGAACAATAAGAGGAGAGAGTGCTTTGTAATCTCCTGGGAGAAGAGGCAGGGTAGAAATCTAATAAATATACTTTTGACGAGAAGCATTTATTAGGAAAAAGATCTAAACCTGCACACAGCTGAGATTTTTCTTTGCCTCTCACTGGCACTGGCCTGCTATTGATGCTGCCTTGGACTTAATTCCCCTTCATGATTTTAGGAACTACACTGTAGTAAACACAGAGAAAGGATTCATAGAGGTTTCCAAAATGAGTTGTCCAGGGATGAAGCTATGCTGCCAGTTGAAACTTCAGAATTCTCTATGGACTGCGACAGAGGTATGTCTTATTTCGTGTTCTGGGTTGTAACATTTTTTTTTCTTCTCCATTACAAGGGTTGGAAAGTTTCAGCCATGTAACTTACAAAACTATTTCTCAAGTTGGTCGGACAGTACAGTTGAACCTACCATAGGGCAACAGAGGTTTCTGATGGGTAGCTGCACATTCCTTATCACTTTTCACCCAAAAATTCTCTTTTTAATGAGAGATGATAAAGAAAAAAAAAGGTGACTTCTCGGTGTTTCCAGATGACCTTTTATTGTATAAATGTCTTGCCTCCTTCATGGAATGCTAAAGCCCATCTTGACACCATCCCATTTGCTATGTTTCCACATCACAATTCTGTCTCTTGATTCTAACTGCAGGAAATTGTTTTAAAAGAGGGCAAGGTGAAATGCTACATGATTCTTTTACAGTTTAAAATTACCTTGTTACAGTTAATCATTGCTGATATGTTCTATTTAATACTGACTTATTTAGAGATTTTAAACGCCGAAAGATTTATTTTCCTGAAATAACTTCAGTGCAGTTTAGGAAATGGGTACACACAAAACTTCACCATTAACATTTTGGTTTTGTCTATATTTAGATATACCAACTCTCCCTTCTTCTTGCCAACTGTTACTCCCTATTTTAATCCAGGGAAAAGTGACAGCATAAACATTATTACTATTGAAATCCACTTTCTTTTGATCTCATACAGGAGCAGAAGATTTATATATATAGTTTACAAGGAATGTGTCCTCTGAAGGTTCCCCAGAAAGGCATAGACACTCCATCTGTTGTCACCTGTTTTCTTGCAGTGCCTGTTGTGAAAAAGGTAAGACAAAAGAGATTTCAAATACAAGGCATTCATAACTTCCAAGCATACCAAAAATAAAGTGATTTGTGTTTGTCTTAGAGAAGCTGAACCTATCCAAGTGGCTATTAATTTAATGGCAGAATTAAAGCAATATCTCCACCTGCTGATACATTTAGGAATAATTTTAAGCCTCCTATTTCAGTGTGCATTTAGTGGTGTTCATTTATCTAAGACATATTTTGGAATTAAGTCAGGGCAAGATCTGAGCATGTTGGGGTAGATATGCATATGACTATAGACCACTAAGATATTGTAATGTTGAAATGAGTCAATAAGTCTCATGGCAAAATTATTTTAAATGTATTTATTTATGTTAGAAGCAGGATGCCCTACTTCGACAAAATCTCTAGAGGTCCTAGTGTGCTATTATACAAAAAGAGACCCATGCACTATAATGCATTTCCCGCATATCTGGAAATCAAGTATTGCTTTGCAATGCTCACAGCTTAGTGTACTTGATTACACAATAAACAATTTCTCTTTGGATTGGGTAGTTTACTCAAAGTTACCTGGGTAGTTTATTCAAAGTTGAAACTCTGTATTAAATATCTAATAAAGAGTGTTGCTATCATTTGGCTATTCTCAGGACTTTGCAGTCCAATTTTGATTAATGGAATATATGATTCTTGATGGGAACTCAAATTGCTGTGGGTCACAAGAAGCATCTCTTCAGCTCTATAATGCATGGCATGGCCAACATCAGTTTGCCAAGCAGAATCAATTTTTTATCCTCCTCCTCCTCATCTTATCATCATCATCTACTAATAGTAGCCACTTGGTTTTATGGTTTTATATTGTTTTTAATAGTTCTGGGTTGATTTAAAATGACCTCGTTACAATCATTGTTGATTTAAAATGGCCTTGTTACAATTAATCACTGCCCAGAGTTGTTTTTTTAAGATGGGCAGCCACACAAATTAAATAAGTAATTATGAGTTTTCACACCAATTCCCTTGTCTCCCATCTCAACTAATGACCTGGTCTTATGAATTTGCAGGGAGTATCTCTCCCTTGAGGCTTACTAAGCAAACAGTCTATCCCTGTCTTTCTTTGTTAGTTCAGCAATCGTGGTCAGAATTAGGAAAAGAAAAAGAGAGATCTTAACAGTCCCGGTTTCGTTTCTTCTTTTTCTCCTGAACTATTCTCAAAGGCATCTTTGGAACAATATCTTACTTAAAAATGTCTTTGGAACTAAAAAAGTTTGATCAGCTGGACTTTGCTAGGAATGCTAAAGCTGTTTAAACACAGCTTTGTTTTCCTGTATGGATCGTGCAGAGGTGGGTGGAAAATATGGAAATTCTGCCTCAGAGGTAATTGTTTTTCCACTCCAGATCTTACAACTATGTTTTTATTTTCTTCTTTCTTCACTGGGAATTTGTAACAGAATTTTTATATGGAGGTTCATGGATTATGTTTGTGATGACAGCCTACTCCTGTCGTCTTTTCTTACTTTTTATTCATTTTATCTACGTGGTGGATATTTAAATTCCTTTTCAGCAGGATAGAAGGGGACGGCAGAGGATGAGATGGCTTGATGGCATCATTAATGTGGTGGGCATGGGTTTGGGCAGGCTCTGGAAGACAGTGGAGGACAGGGAGGCCTGGTGTGCTGTGATCCATGGGGTCCCCAAGAGTCAGACACGACTTGGAGATTACCACCACAAGATTGTCCCCCCAAAGCAGTTTACATTAGTTAGTAAAAAAGAGGAGGCATATTTAAAGGTGTATTGAAATGAAAGCACTATAATGATCCATAGCAATATTAATTAGTTGTTATATATTACTTGGTTATATTCTGATTATACAAAAATGACATGAAAGTAGAGATTACTCAAATTCAAGCTTTCTCTTCCCTTTAGCTCTCATTTCAACTGTTATTCCTTGAGTTCCAAATATTAGCTTGTCTTGTCAAAGGTTCAAACTTAGCTTTAACAGGTTGAGAAAGTGCCTATTACTACTATTGTTTAATTGGACAGTCTATCATTTGCCAAGATGTCATTTTGCATTGTTTGCGTAACTGCATCATTATCCCAATTATGTATGCTAGGGAAATATTATTCCTTGCATCAAGATCCACCATACTTGGGATTCTGAGCTGACAAAAAGATGAGATCTACGACAAATTTTACACACTGATGTCCTCCAGACTGGATTATAGCTCCCTGAATTTTCTTCCCAGGATATTTGGATGGTAGCAGATAGAAGATTATTTAGTTTATTTAAACTTATCCATGTTAAATAATTATTAAGAAAAAAAAAACAGAAACTGGCAATTACTTTAAGAAGATGGCACGAGGTGTCCTGTTATCTCCTTTGCTCTGGTCAAACTTTAAGTGCTCAATGCATTTATTTAGACATTAAATTTATCTTTGCCTACTTTTAGAACTCCTACATGGTCCTGGCTGGCTTATCTGATGGGTTGATTGCAATTTTCCAAGTCATGAGTGGTGTCCTTGAGGACAACTGCTGCTATCTTTGCTCCCACACGGCAAACCGTTCCTTGTTCAATATCAGCGATGAAGACATCCGCCAGAATCCTTACTCTGTAAAAGCAATGGAAATGGCTAACAGTGGTACAGAGGTCTGGTACAGCAATGGTCCTGGTATCCTTATCATAGACTGTGAAGCCATGGAAATCACCAGGCGACTGGAGCCCTACAGTCCACCATCCACAGTGGTCTCCATTGTATGCAGCTCAGATTGCAATGGGGAAGAAGTGGCTTGGTGTTTAGATGATACCACCAATTTCCTAGTGATGTACTACACCTCTACCTACCAGCTCTGTGCCCGGTACTTCTGTGGGGATCGTAGCCCCCTGAGGGACATGTTCCCAATTCAACAACCTTCATCCTTGATTCCTACAACACTAACTGAAAACAGTGATGAAACTCCTGAAAGCACCTCTTCGGCCAGTGTGAGCATCCTGCAGAGCCAGGAGCTTGGTACTCAAATACTAAACCATCAGGACTCCTTGACAGACTACTGCTCTATATCCTCTTACTCACCATCATCTCCCAATAGGATTATGAGATCTTCCTCAAGCTTCCTAAGCTCTCCCACAAGTTCCTCCAGCACACCTTTCTTGCCTGATTATGAGGAGACCAACAAGCTCGAGGAGCCAAACATTCCCTCTGAGAATCCTGAAATGTGTCTCCAAGCTGTGCGGGTCTTATCTGTGAAAGATCTCCTGTGGATTCCCAGGTAAATTGTGTTGGGAGCTACAGTGAGCACAGTTTTTAGAGCTCACTTGAATTGGGAGCTATGCTAGTTGTTTAGATGGCCTCATGTTTCCAAATAAATTGCACTGGGAAACCATGGCAATCTTGTGAAAGTTTCAACACATAGCTAAATTGCGTTTGGAGCCATAGCAGTTTCTAAAGTCTTCATACTCATTGGAGAAGACTTTGGCACTGGGAAGGACTGAAGACAAAAGGAGAAGGGGACGGCAGAGAATGAGATGGTTAGATAGCACAGTAAGTTCAATGAGTTTGGGCAGACTCCGGGAGGCAATGCAGGATAGGGAGCCCTGGAATGCTGTGGTCCATAGGGTCATGAACAGTCAGACACAACTGAGTGACTGAACAACAAAAGTCCTTATGTTCTCAGATAAGTTGTGTTGGGAATAACAGGGAATACATGAAATGTAATTGAAAGAATGCCTATCCCCATCTCTCACTGTAAAGATTTTAACATGGTGACTTTTTTTTCAGACTCCCATCCTGAAATTCTCATAGGCCAAGGAGCAGAGCAATAGTAATGGTCAAGATTTCATGCCACAAAATAAGTCTATGGCCAGTGATCCAGATTAGGCAAATGCTTGAAAAATATATAAATTTACGGTTCTTTCTCCAAATGACTACTGACTCCTGATGGCTGGAGAACATCCATGGAAAAATATTTTTTTTCATGCCCTCCACTTTTGGGTTCTGAAAACATCTAGTTGCCCATTTTGGGGAATAAGATGGTAGAGTAAATGGAGTCTTGAACTGGTCCTTCCATTACTAATGGCTGACTTAACCACTAGGAAAGACAAAAAACTAAATCCTGAATCTCAAAATCCCCAGTTAAGATCTTTACTCTTTCACAGACTCTTCCCACCTAGTTTCTTTCTGCTGTGTCCCAAAATCCATCACCAGCTTGTTTCTCTGTTCTAGGCAAGGTGGTGATATCATTGTGATTGCCTTGGAGAAGGAAGCCATCTCTCAGCGGGGAAGGGTCATTGCTGTGCTGAAGGCTGTTGAGCTGGCCTCATATGGGTAAGGGGGAATTGAAAAGAATTATGTTGGGAGTGACTGGTTCTTGGTGAAAAGGTTAATTTAAGGCAAGCATAGGGAAAGGCTGTTCAATGGGGATCATCTTCTGCATCCAAGACAAAACCTTTGCTAAATTTAACTTCATAACAAGTTATGAGAAAAAAATGTATACCTCATTCTAAAAACATGGAATAACATGTACTCCTGGTTTGGAGAATCTACTTCCAGAAACTACTACATCCCCCTCTCCCCTTGCCTCTAACACACACACCTATAGCACAATGCAAGCTTTGGAGAAGGTTTGACATGGTCTGGAAGAAAACAGAACATTCCAGGGTTCTTTGGAATGGTCCATTCCTAGATTGACAAATGATTCATAACCATTCTAAAAACATTCAATTCTACACCAAGGAAAATAATCTGTCCTGCTGAGAGCCGGATGGATTATGCAAATCGTTTACTGTTGTCACTGCCAACTTGATTCTGGATTTTTAAATTGGTATAATTTAAGAATGTAATGTTTGGGCCATAAAACCTTACCAGTCCCTATGGAGCTATAATTTCTGGGGATAATCTAAACCCTTGAGAGGAAATCCATTTGTTTACTCCTGCAATATACTGTAATTTAGTTAATCATCATAAAAGGGAAGGATGTGTCATTTCGACATTAAAGCATGTCTATCTCTAGGCAAGAGCTACTATTATCGGGAAATTTTCATTTGTAAATCAAATGATCGGAGTTCTGTTTTTCAGGTCGCTGGTTGATGCTGCTGTTCTGGCCAAAGACAGGGTCGTATGTTGCTTCAGAAATGAGTTGATGGAATGGTGCTTAGCTCTCTGGAGAAGCTGGGGAGCCAAAGACTTTGACCGTTTCTACCAATCACATGAAGAATTAGGGAGGCTTGAAATTTGTTTGCGCAAGAGAAGGTAGTGCCTGTAGATCAGAGGCAACAGCCAGAAAACTGATGCCATTTGATGTACAAACTAGAAAGTTTATAAAAAGGGAGTGGTTGCTCCCCAGTTCTGCTGCTAAAGGAAACCTAGGTGGGCTTGTTCCTCTTTGTGCATGTGAATGCTCGACCATATACTGTAACTATCACACCAATGTCCACACCTTCTTCCAGTCAGATGCATGTGCCAAGCCAGTCAACTCCACTCTTCAGGGTCTCTGTACGCTGTTTTGTTTTGCTAACAGAGAACTTTAGAAATGTCTTATAGGACAAAATATGGCCAACAGTTGTTTTTTTTACTTAATGTTTTAATTAACGTTTTAATGGTTGTTTTTTGTTAGCCGCCGAGAGTCTCCGGATTTCGGCGGCACAGAAATCAAATAAATCAAATCAATAAATCTCAACTTCCATTCTAGGGATAGACTGCAGGGAAGTCAGGGAGGACTGGAATCTAGTTACGGTGGTAGGTAATTTCTGTATGTCTGTGAAGATTCTCAAACCAGTTTCACCGGGTCATCTGAAGGAGCAGCCCAGGCTGGGGAGGATTAATGACTCATACTCCAGCTGACTAAGTACCTCTAAGTACCT
>JANHZU010003845.1:130451-143569 GCA_032468055.1 Acrochordus granulatus
TCTTTGGATTTAACAGACATTCTACTTTAACAGACACTCATTCCCATGAAATGTCTTGTTAAATTGAGGTTTTACCAGATTAATACAGTTGATCCTGCTTTTTCCAAGCCCAGATAAAGTTGATCAGGTACTTCCACCTGCAGAAGACTTTTGATAGTCCCTTAAAAACTATTACAGAGAATCTGTGCTTCTTAAGAGAAATTTTTCTAAGTCTCATAAGTAGGAAATAAGTATCTAACATCAGTATTTTGTAAATCTTGGAATCCCAAAAGTCTTTGGGAGATGTAGAATACTTTGATTTTGTTTGGTTGTGGAATTCACACAACCAAATGTCACTGAATGAGCTCAGTTTATCTCCACAATAAATGGAAGCAAAAATTAGCCAGATGAATTGGGTTCACACAAGAGATAATTCACAAAAACACATTAAAATTGACATTAATCATACTTATCATGTTGTATCAATGCAGTTGTTAAATCTTGACCAGACTTGTTTCAGTGGATTGTGTAAATATAGCCATTTAAATCTGATTTAAACATCCACTTTGACTTGACATTGATTATGTAATATTCTGTTGGCTTACCCATTATTTTTTTAAATTAACAATTAGACAATATGGTCAAAACTACAAACTGCATATTTTCTGGAATTGCATGTAACTAATACTTGACTTAAAAAAGAAAAGAAAAAAATCAGCATGGAAGAAAACAGAAATGTAAAGCAATGCTCTCTTCCTCCGTTGTTCTTCACTGTTTTTTTCCCCTGCAAATTATTTTTGCAGAAAGGGATAAACCAGGGAATTATCTTTATTTCTGCAGGATGAGATGGGCGATATAGAAAAGTGATGAATAAGTAAATATTTGTTTGAGAATGGAATTTTGAAGGGTGAGCTAAGGAACAGAGTAGTGAGACTATTCAATGAGGAGGCTTAATTCAATGGCATTTTCATTAAATTTTTGGATTGAAAGCTTTTTGAATGGAATGAGAAACCCGGTTCAGTCATTGATGAATGCTTTCAAGGGGTTGTCTTCAACTTGATTTGGATATCTTGGATTCTTTTCTGCCTGAAAATAGGTTTTTCTTTTTTATCCAATCTGAATCAAATCCATTCCATTTTCTCAATTTGCCAAATTAAGTCCACTATTGGAATGGGAGTTTCCCAGTTCACACAGGTTTATTAAGCACATTCTCACACCTTCCCCAGCCAACCTTCTTCCAAATCACTTTTCAGCCACAAAAGCTTGGTTTCATCTTTGAAACAGTAAAGAAATACTATTGTTTTTTCAAATCACTGTAGTTTCATCTTCAGTTCAGCATCACTGCAAACTGCTGCCAAGAACTTCTTTCTACCAAGGTCCTGACAACAAAGCATTATGTCCCGTGGGAAAAGCTAAGACTCCCGTGAGTACCATATCCCTGACGCTATTTAGTTCTTCACTCTTTGGATAGTTCAGGAGAGATATAAAACTGTAGGACTTGTCATGCAAGCATGGGCACCATCTTGCATCTTTTTTAAACTCTGTTCTCTTTTCAAGCTTAAGCTGCCTTCATGCACCACATTAAACCACAATAAAATTTCCTTGATGTATGGCTTATTCCAAATTTCCCAACCTTCGCAATTTCTGGATGTGCGAACTGTGTGACTAGCACAGCTAAAACGAGTAGACTACAGAAGCCATTCTGAACAGCTTTCTCCAACATTAAACCTTCCAAGATTAAAAACTCAGAATTCCCCCAAATTGAGTTGCAATCCCAATATATCTGCACATCAAATATTATTTATTTTATCCACCATGTAAGATATCCAAAATACTGGAAATGCTCCCTCTTAAAATCCTCCTCCTTGAAATATTAATTGGTACTCCAGAAAATCCACTTAATCACTGAAGATAGTGGTTGTTTAATTAATTCTGGGTTTTTTTTTTAGCAAATTGGATAAAATCTTCCAGATTATTTTGAAATGGCTATTAGGCCTATGTATTACTGTGCATTATATTTGTTTTTCATTAGGACTGTTTCTGTATGTTTGGAATACCAAAGAAATACATTTGGAATATAGTCTCCTCTCATTTTAAGGATTTGCATGTTTCAGTTGCTTAAGAAATTTAGAAAGTCCATTTATACATTAGGCTCAATGAGCTTTTAATACGATTGTCGGTTCGGTATGTATTTCAACTAATGATTGATTATGGGCCATGAAGTTGCTTTTTCCTCCCAGCAAATACATAGATTTTCTCCATCATGATCTCCATAACCTGTTCTTTCAAGTTTCCAAATGGTGCACCCATTGCCCTATAATTGCCCATCTTCTCTTTTCTTCCACCTTTCCTAGCATTAGAGTCTTCTCCAGAGAACTGAGTCTTTGCATAAAGTGTCCAAAGTAGGATGATTTGTGTCCAAAGTAGGATGATTTGCCTCGAATGAGAACTCTGGTTGATTTGTTCCATGATCAACCATTTGATCATGGAACAAATGGTTGATTTTCTTGACTATTCATGCTATTCTCAGGAGTTTTCTCCAGCACCAAAGTTCAAAGATGTTGATACTCTTCCTATCTTGCTTTTTTAAAATCCAACTTTTACTACCATAGAGTGTCACAGGAAATACTGTGGCTTGCACAATTTTGATATTTGTAGGTATATCATGGATCCGAGATCTTATATCTTCATGGGATCTGGATATTTTTTCCAAGGTTTTCATGGCTGTTCTACAAGGTGCTAGTCTGTGGCAGATTTCTTGACTGCTTATTCCTGTTGATGGTTGATCTTCAAGAGCAGAAACTATCCACCACTTTTATATCTTTCCTGTCAGTTCTGAGGTTGGTGGTCATACCTGTTGTCATTAAATTTCAGCTACAATCTCTCTTAAATCAACCTTGGCTCCTAGAGACTTTATGAACATATCTGTGTAGTTTTCTTGGCAGAAATACAGAAGTGGCTTGCCATTGTCTTCTTCTGGCATCATTCAACTTCCCATTCTAATCAACAGGCCTCTAGTTTCTTTGTAGTCTTCTATCAAAGAATAACTAGATTAGCTTTTCCAAAATCAATTGAGGTCAATTAAGTACTGCCATTTGCTAGGAAATTTACATATTTAGAACACATATACACACACACATATATACATCTAAACAATTTGGAATAAAAAGTGCATTTTCTGGAGATGAATTATCACTCCCTGTGATTTTTTTCTTGCCACAGTACAGAAGATACCGCTTAACAATTCCAAAAACCACAGTTCAGCTTTATTGAAAGCACAACACTTTTTCTAGCTCCAGAATTAGAAATCACAGCATTTTCATCTACAAGAAGGGTCTGAATGGAAATTTATTATTGAGCTGAATTAGGAAAATTAATCACAGCCAAATTGGAATCCATATAAGACAGGTCATTAAATGTGTTCACATTTTTCATAAATGCTAGATTTTAGACTTCTGATTAGAATTTATTTGCAAGTGATGCAACAGGATTCTGTTTCTTACTGACGTTTTTCAAGAGGGGTTTTGCGTGCGTGAAAAGAAGTTTTTATCATTGTTTATTATGTGTTCAAAAATTCTTAGCAAAGTATTAAAAAAGAAAAAGAAAGGCAGTGGAAGAAGATAGACTACATTACTCTGTAACAATGAAGAACTGTTTTGGGAAAAGAAGGTTAGCTGTGCCATAAGGTTACTCCCTGAAGAAACAATTAAAATAACTCAGAACTTGCCAGTCCCATCCAGATTGATTTAGCAAAGGAGCCATTTAAAGGGGCTCTCTTAGAATAAAGTTATTGTGTTTCCCCAGCTGTTCTGCATAAACTGTTCTAATTGTCTGTCTTCTCCCTTCAATGAGGCCACATGTAAAGGATTGGATCTAGTCCCAGAAGACATTCCGCATCGAAGGAATAGTCCCAGAATATCATTAGAAGGTGCGAAGCCACACCAAAGGGTCTTAAAATCTTAGTGAAGGCTATTTGTAATGTGACTAGCTTTTACAATGGAATCGCCCTACAACATTCACAAAAAAATTTCGTGGATTATTCAGATATCATCCTTGATCATTTGTTGCCCTCCTGTGTTTTCCTGAGGGCCTCTTCCATCTTTATTTCTCATCACAAAAACGTTCAGAAAGAAGGAAAATGTTCTTCAATTGCTAGCAGGACAAATAAGATGTCCAAAGGAAGTTAGAATTCTGACTGAGCCAGAACTCAACGTTTCTACATCCCACAATTTTTCTTCCTCTCTGAAAGCGAGTTCTGGTTTTCTACCTCAGTCTAGATAGATGTGTAAGTGCTGGAAACTTTTAATTCAATTTGTAAAATTTACCATGAATGAAAAGCATCACAGCAGAAGAATTGGAAAAAGAGATATAGGTAACTGTCATGTAGCAACCACAACTGCGATGAGCAACATGGTGATTGAAGAGTAGCTAAGCTAAACTATAACTGTGCTTACAATCTGACTTCAGCTTTAGAATTTTGCTTTACAGAATTGTGAAGGTTATAAATGTGAGGACAGGTCATAAAGTTACTTATTCATCATCATTGTAACTGTGAATGGAAAACTATATGAGGTAGTCACTAACCAAGGGATACTTTTATATGTAGAAAAAATATGTACTTTCTATCATCCTGGGACCATGGTTCTTTGCCTGAGTGCTTGGTGGGATTTAAGAGGAAGAAGGTAAACCCTCCACCACTCCAATATCAAGGAAACTTTCCTAGTTTGCTTATGGGGATTGAGAATTATGGGAGCTGGAATCACAATTCATTAGATGAGAGTATCAATTTGGAGAAGCCTGGCCTATATGTTCAGAGAGACTCAGGGTTATCAAAACCAAGTCCAAGAGAGAGAACCATCTCCGAAACAAATGCAGATCTCAATGATTTCAGCAAATCCAGGCTGATCTGTTTGCTTAGCGAGCTGATCAATAATCAGTCCACTGAAACTTTTGCTTTCAGGAGGTGAAGCACAGCTGAGCTTTACAAACATTGGTTTGGAGATCAACAATGACTAAAATGTTTGGACAGGGAGACTTAATAGTTTTGTGGGCTTATAAAAACGTTTAAAACAATACACTTAGAAATTAACAGTTTGTCCCTAGGCTGAGTATAAGGAAGGATTGAGATAAGAAAGAAGAACCCTTGCAGCATAACTAGACGGGTGGAGTAATCTGAATATGTTCTTTGTCTGGTTTATATAGTTGCATTTGGCTGCATTAAAAGTAGTTAAGGGAAGAAAACCATGTAGTCATTTGGCAAAAAGTTAATTTCCTCCCCCCTGCCCTAGTCATGGTTCTATGTCCCAGGTTTTGACTATGACCAATTTGCCAACATTTAAAGAAACGGGAAATTGAATTGTAGATCTCTTTTCTTGTGTCTAGCTTACTGCTATCATCCCTCCAAAAAAACTTACCTGGTCTCTGTCAACAGGACTGGAAAGAAAGATTGGATTCTTCCCTTAAGAATCAAAAGGAGGAGATTAATATTTCCAGAAAAGACAAGACACATGGTTTGTAGACATTCAAAATAATAATTAGAAAAAAAAATAAGGTTAATGTCACCAGAAAGCAATAAAAAAAGCGATCCATGAAATCTGAGCATGCTTAAAAACCAAAGAAAATATGGGAAAAATGGAAATGGAAAATGGAGCAATCTCTTCTAGCCTCACTCAGATTATACTAGATTAAGTGGGCATGGGTGCCTTGGAATTCTGAAAGACCTTCTCTAATCAGGAGTATGCGACATGGCTGCAGTTTAAAAAGCATCTAATATTTTCTAGCTAGTGAACTGATATCTAAAGATGACAGAGCCATTCAGGTTCAGATACTTTGTTGGCCATAAGAAATTTGACTCCGGTACAGCAGCTCTCGGTATACAGTAGTTGCAAGACAACTGTATAGGATATTATGACAAATAAACAAAGTCAGTTATTCAGCAGTAAAGTGTGCATCTGAAGTATGTAGCCAGTAGAAAGGGAATATTAGAGAGTGTAGAATTAGAATTAGAACCATGATCTGTTTATACATTAGATAGAACTTCTGGGTTAATTTAGAATTCTTTACACCTTGGGTCCTGTCATATAGCATGAGTCAAGTACTGAGGTGAATGATGGCATGGGGGGAAAAACTGTCCCTGCGTCTGGTTGTTTTGGTACGCAATATCCTATAGCACTGTCCAGTAGGAAGAGGATCAAATAAGTTGTGTCCAGGATGAGAGGTCTGCAGATATTCAAAGTTGAAAGACACAGCACAAAAGGAAAGGTCTGAGAATGAAAAAGGTATCATCATGGGATAGTATTTCTCTATATTGCAATAATGAGGCCACATTTGGTATGCTGCACCCACTTTTGGTTACTATGATAGAAAAAGATACTTAGAAAGAGTGCCAAAGGAAGAGTAACAAAGATGGTCAGGGGTCTGGAGGCTAAATTGTATGATGAATAACTAAGGGAACTAGGTATGTTTAGCCTAATGAAGAGAAGGCTTAGGAAGACATGATAGGAGTCTTCCAATACTTGAAGCGCTGTCACAGAGAGGAGGGCACCGAATTATTCTCCATAGCACCTAAAGGCAGGACAAAAAAGCAAGGGATGGAAGCTCATCAGAAAAAGATCCAACTTGGAAATAAAGAGGAATTTCCTGACAGCAAGAATGAATGATTAATGGAACACTTGCCTCACAGAGTTGTGGGTACTCCATTGCCGGAGGTTTTCAAGAAAAGATTAGAGAACCATTTGTCTGGAATGGTATAAAGACTCCTGCTTTGGGCAAAGTGTCCCCTCCTCTAAGGTCCCTTCCATTCCTATGATTCTATGAAAGAAACCCATCCCTAACTTCTGGTACCCTAAAATTTCCAACTGCACAATGACCAATATGGAATAGACCCTAAGAGAGAATTCTCAGAAGATGACAACTGATTCCAACCTAGCGAATAGGCGAACCTCATGTCCTCTAGATATACCAGAACTTCAGTTACTATAATGCCTAGCTTGAGATTATTGAGGAATATGGTCACCAGATATCTATAGTTGCAGAAATGTTATTGACCTTCCAGTTCCTGAGCTTTGTCTACTGAAACAAAGCTACGTCATTACAAAACCCTTAATATTTATTGAAAGTTGCATAATCTGCATGAAATAGTTTTCCTCCATGTGTTTTAATACTTAACTCACTTAGCTAGGACAATGATTTTAGCTTTTGTTGCCTGCTGCAAAGAAGAGACTATCCTCTCTTCTGCAGGAGGAAATTGATTAAGATCAATTGAGCAAAGAGATTTATAACTGTATTTAGATAATCCTCAAACTTACTGAAACTTCCTTCTTGAACAATACTTGGTGTAAGATGCCAAGAAGTATAAATCCTCTGATGTATAAAGCACAACTGACTTGTAAGCTTCAGCACATCAAGGAATACTTATAGATCAATTCAGATAAGGCACATCCTGTTCTTTATTTTCATTGTTGATTATTTTGTTGCTTTCAACTCTGTGATAATTTCATTTGTGATTGTCTTCTGGTAATTACTTCCTTGGGCTCTTGTACTAGCAAGGATATTATCTTCTGTTCGCCTCTTAACAAATTGCTTTTGGTTTTTCCAACATTTGGGTCTTCTCCCGTGAATAATGACTTCACATTATTCATCCAAAACAAGTAAGCTGTGTAAGAAAAATCAATTTGAGGATTCTTAAAATAGTTTTTATCTGGACTCACGTCATAGTTTGTCTAGCTCTGGTAGACCTTTGCTTTTTTCTTTAAAATGCTTATCTTTCCATGAAAAGTTTGAATGATTTTTTTTTTGTAATCGTAACTAAATTTCTTGTTCTTCCCATTTGATAGGGTTTTTCCCATTTCTTTGCATTGTTTATTTTGATGTAATTCATTGTCTCTTCCTGTTCTTTGGAACTCAACATTTACTTGAGCAACTCTTCCAAAAATGTTTCTTTTTGTTTTGTATTTCAGTGTGTTAAGGGAGTTACAAATTTGTCTTCTTTTTCTTTTGTTTACATTTTGGGAGAGTTCGGTATGCTTCCTTCATTTTTAAGAGTATTATAAATTTCAGACCTTCAGTTTTCTAGGCTCTTTTATCAGGCCTAATCCATGATATCCTTTACCTTCAGCATATGAAATAGTGCTGAAGTTGGTCTGGTGATTTTATTTGTTTTCTTTGATTCATGAATCTTGCAAGATTTAAGTCATACCAGATCTTGTTTTTGTGAACTAAGTAGAGCTTTCCCATCATCACTTTGGGCATATATAACCAATTTAATTTCAGTTATGAGTATCCAGTGTTATTCCAGTAGAGATCTAGATGTCAGAAGATAGCATTTGAATAATGATAACATTGGATTTTTCTGGCCAGAATACTGTTAATCCATTTCCTTCTTAATTGCACAGACGAAGAGCAAATGTTTTATTCCAGATGCCATTTTACAGCCTACTTTAGCATGAGTCTCCGATAATTAGCATGGCATCTTTTTTCAGTGTTTATTTACTAGATGTTGCAATTTACCATAAAACTTTCTTCCACTTTCTTAAAGCATAGATTTGAATCACCATGATATTGAAGTGGCTTGCCATGATTTTTCCTGTTGTATCCAAGCACTGATACTCTTTAATTCATGAGATGGTTACTCCATTTCTTCTCTGATTTTTTCTTGTACTTCTCTACTGTGAAGTGGTCCATTCCAGTCATTTTCAGTTCATTGATTCCCAGAATATCCATGTTCTGCCTTGACATTTCTGTTTTAAAAATATCATATTCACCTTGGTCTATAGTTCTGACATTCCATGTAGTAATAGTATACATTTCTTTGAGGTGTCATTTTTTGTCTTTTGTCTATGATTATTTCAGCAGTTGGGCATCCTTTTAGTTTTAATCCAGTTCTAAGACACAAAGCTACTCATACTTGCCCTCTGGTCTTCTCCCTCTCATTGAGTATCTCCTGATTGGGGTTCTTTATAGAGAAAGGCACACTATTCAGATTAATCCTTTATTTTCAAGTTGCTCCCAGTTTTGGCTTCAATTGAATTTGATCTTTAAAATCCTCTATATCAAAGAATGTATTTGATCCAAATTTTCTTAGCTCTTTTTACATGTCCACCAAGCATGATAAAATGTTCCTTCACACTGTTCACATTTCCATCATATATTTGAAATGCCTTTATACATTTTAGATAACTTCTCTGGCATCATGTACCAATGATGCATCCTTTTATAAGAATGATCTTTGAGATCATGCAACAATGTGAATTTCAGCCCTTTTTAACCACATATTTTCCTATTGCTCCATCTGTATATTACAGCTAAAATTCTTAGCCACTTTAATGCACTTTCTCAAAGGTCAGAGAAAGTAACCTTTCATTGGCTTGGTACCCAACTGGAATGGAAGACTGAGGCAAGGCCAACTGCCCTGCTACAAACACAGAATAAAGTTTCAAAGAGAAATCATAGACAGTTTTATAATGCACACTTATTTGGTCCAGTCCTGTCACCCACCCACTCCTTTTACATGGCTACCCAAGTTCAGCAGAGTAGCAGCCAAAGTCTTTAGCTAAAGACTGACCACCTGATTCAGCTCGCTGATCCTTAACTGTATTTCCATGCAGCCCCAGTGTTTTGGCACATTTCCTCCTATGCCATCAATTATACCAAAAGCTATGTAGATTATTTTCCTTGCAACAGGTGGCAACTTTTTTGAGCAACTGATGAATGGTTGGGTCATCCATCACAGGAAATAGCCACTGGTAAAATATTGTTCATGCCACAGAGCTTTCAACCAGTAGCAATATGTCAACATCAAAGCCAGGCTGAAATTTAAATTATTTTTCTGGGCAGCTTTGAAACTCAGGAGGAATCACTTGGAAGAGTAATGTCTGACAAGCATCCACAGAAGGCCATAATGCAATTCCACTGCATCAGAAAAATGCAGGCATGTTTTCTGGTCAAATGACCGGGGGCCAAGAGACGTGACAAAGCAAGACAAGAGATAGTCAAGAGACTAATTTGGTTTTGGAAAAAATAGATGATATTTATGTGATTGATCACTGTGTTTCTAACAGACTACAGACCTACACAATGACCAAGTCCTAGAAAGACTGATATCAGAAGACAGACAGTGAAAACCATTGACTTTTGAAGTGTAGAAACTTGGGCTCATCCACTGAAAGTAAATCGTGGGAGATCCAGGTTGATGAAGGACAGGCTTTACAGAAACTATTCTTAAGCTAGTTGGCTGACATCTGATGGGGTGACAGTCACAAATTTAGGGGATTTTTTCTATATGAGTGTGTCACATTCTGAAGGAGCATAACATGGATAATTTGATGTTCAAGTGCTATCTTGTCTGTCACAACCAGTTAAAAAAGTAAAGGATCTCTCAACTACGGATGTCTGCATAGACATGCCCCTGTTGACTTTGTGACAGCGATATGGAAGTGACTGCTTCTGGGAAATCATTCTAGTGGTGGGGTTCTTGGGTATGTTCTAACAGTTTTTTTTTTAAAGATCCATTAAAATAGACCTTTTCCTAAAAAAACAATTTATTTCTACATATTCTGGAATTTCTCCAAATACCATTATGAGTGGCATAGTTGAGGTTGAAGATTAATTTTAAAAATCTGCATGGGCCAGTTGCACTCTCACATACTCCAAGCAGCCCTTGCTTTTTTTTTTTTTTGAGGGAGGATAGTTTTTAGAAGCTATCAAATACCCAAATTTAACATTATGATTTACAATTATTTTGAAGTTAAAAGCAGACTTAGCAAACAAAAAAAAGCCAAACTTCTTTGCCCACAATCCTGGGAAAAAAGAAGACCCTCACCTTTCGCATCATTGGGTCTCAATTCTTCCTTGGAAATCAATCCACTGGGGCAGTAGAGTCAGTAGATAAATCACATGCATAAATATTAAATGGGGTTCCCAACTTCAAAAACTTGGCCAACCTTATTTGTAGGATGATTGTAAGAACTGAGCTGAGATTTCTACATGGGAAGATCAGTTTGAAAAGTCATTTGAGAAGAAGACTTCTTGGATGTCTGGAATCTTTTAAGTTCTGGAGAATGTCTGGCATTTCTTAGAAGTAGTTTTTGAATTGTTGATAAAACAGCTGCATATTATACTCTGCCACTGGGACAAAGTGTACTAATAATGTGTTGGCTTTCTGACATCCAAATTTCCTGTACTCACCCAGATCACTTCTAATCAGCTTAATTTCTGTTTGTCTTTTGGGCAACAGAATGCAAAAGGGAAATTATTTTTCATTCTTTTGAAGGAAGTGACCTGTGGACTTGGTCAGAACAAGCTTGTCTTATTTGATCAAAGTAGGTATCCCTTAATCCCAGCATTTTGTTTGATTTCTTTATTTTAAATATTCATTCTTGACCATTGCTACAGATTTAAAATAATTGCATTCACATTTGACAATTCCTGAGCTGACACTTAGGTGAAGTGAATGTTAAAGCATATGAGAAAGCAAATGGCTTAGGTTTATCTTAACCAAGTTAAGTTTGCACGTATGTACACTCTACAGTTAATATTAGCCAAATTTGCTTGTTCTACAAATTCAAGCATTAAGTGCTGACTCAACATAAAGGAGTTTGTCTGAATTCAGTTCAGACAGAGAAAAGTTCCCATGATATGGTTCTTTCAACAATGCCAGGCAAGACATCGATTTAATTCATGGTTCCATGATTTCCTTGTGTTTTCCTTGCTGGAAATAAAATATGGTATCCTTTTTAGAAAGTTTAAAAAGCAAGCTAGTAACCCATTCATGAAATAGTTCTCAGATGGCCTGAAAAATTAAGCTCATGTCATACCCAAAAGCATTTAAAAAAAAAATCACAAAAAGGATCAAGGAAATTTCAGAATCCAGAGGAGTTTCTCACTAAGTCATCTAGTAGGAACAACTTGATTATTTCTTTACTCCTCACTCTTCTCTGTCACTGACCTTCCATTGACCATGTCACTGTGAAACCAGGAAAGCAGTTTTGTTTTCTTAGTGAAATAACCACGTTAATCTTGCTTCCGGCTAAGCAAATAAACTAATATACTTCTAGTCTTGGCAGTCAAGAAACAGAGAATGGAATCTTTGAGGCTTTTGTGACTGTAAAACCACTGGCAAAATCTGGCCAGATTTGCTTCTCCCAATCCTCTTCCAAAAAGGAAGTTTTTTTCTTTGTTGTTTGGTTAAATGACTAATTTATAATTGGTCAATTCAGGTTAATGTCTATATAAGGGACTAGTATATGGTCTTTTTATTCCCTAAGTACTTAATTCCAGGAGAGAGAGATCATCAAGTCTCTCTGTTAATACATCTAATTTAAGCTCATAAAAATATCACAAATGAACAATGTGAACCAAAGGAATCCATCCTGATATTACTTATGAGGGAAATATGTGCGAGAGAAGAAGGAAAATGTTCTGAAAATAACTGATCTACAAATCAACGTTTTATAAAACTGAATCTTTTCTTTCAATTCACTGATTCTAGACATGATGATGGTAGAATACCAAGAAAGTTGCTAGAAATGGAAAAAGGTGGTCTACATTTTTTTTTCCTTTTGAAATTGGATTTCATCTTTCAAAAACAAGCACAGTCCCAAAGCTCCATGAGTAAAATTGGGGGCTTTATTGTGAAAAGTACTCCTCCCACTTCTTAGTCAGAACACTCCATAAGAGGACAAAAAAACATCATCATGATACCACCAGTTGCGAGAAAGAATGAGATTATCTTTCGTTGTATCACAAGCCTTTTGCTTCAAGGCACAGTGTAAAAATGAACTTTGTGTGTTGAGCATCAAAACCAGAGGGGAAGCCATAGACTTCACTTCCAAGTAGGTCTGTAGATATGAGTGGATGGACTATAACTGTAAAACAATCACTACTCAGGGAATCATATGGCACAAGATGATAAAAGCCCATTTCACTCTGAAGAGAAAGAAATGGTTGTATGTTTTACCAGTAGAGAAGAACATGCTGGTGAGACTCTCATTGAGTAAGGAGACTGAGCTGCTGCCATTCACCTTCAGTCAAGGTGAAATATACTTTTGAGTATTATTTTGTTGCCCAAATCATCTTAATGCATTGCCAATTCCCTGGCTTTCTGTACGTCATTGAAACTATCCTTTGGGTTTTTTTTCATA
>JANHZU010003845.1:168015-209745 GCA_032468055.1 Acrochordus granulatus
TCTAATCCTTAGATCAGAAACTTACAGGAAACTTTATGGATGTGGGCTAGACTGAGAAATTAAAATATCAGTCTCGAAGAGAACAAGAAACCATTCCTATACTGTTGCCAGAGACACTAAATCAGTGTGCCTACAGAGTCACAAAGAATCAAATGACTTAAATTTATCTTTTTTTAACATGAGTGAGTAATTTAATAACGTGTAGAACTATAAAGGCCAAGCCCAAAGTAATTATATTCAGGAGGCAGAATCTAAAAATATTCTTGAGGATGGAACTCATCATACTCTCTGTAGCTATGCCTTTGTCTTGCAAGTTCTTTCCTTTCTGTAATTCAGAGTTGGGTACCTGCAGTTTTCCTTCTTTCCTTCTTACTCCAACCCTCCAGAAGTTCTATCCAACATGAGCGATGGTGACAGAAATTAGAAACCGTAATATGGCACTATCTAAAGGATCTTCATCTCTACCACTAGATCTAGATTATGGTGGTATTTGTTTTGGTTTCAACCTCCCCTAACATAGTGTACTTCAGATGGATAAAGACCTCCCATCATGTTAGTAACATGCTGGCCAATAACTCTGGGAATTCTCAACCAAATTTGGTAAGTATAGTTTGGAGGATGAACAGGAACTCAAAGAGCAGACCTTTAAATAAAAAGTTACCTGCTTCCAGATCGGAAATTTATCCACCTAGCTCAATACTGCATACCAGGGAGAGAAGGGAAAACAGAAGCAAATACATTAACAAAGAAAGAAAAGAAAAAATAGAGAGAGAAATAATTTCTGTCTTCATCAAGAAAAGTACAAACATTTTCAGTAACTTCACACCTTCTCTAATATTTCAAACAGATCTCTTCATCCCATATGGAAACCTTGTCAATTCCTGTACAAGTAAAATTCTCCTTGACCTGAATGCAGAATTTGGGAGCATTGCAACCAGGGAGGCATTTTTTTTAACTCAGAAGTTTCCCCTTTTTCTTTAAATGTAGTTATACACAAAATAATTAAATTACTGAATAAGAGGCAGGCTATTTAGTGTCATCCAGATGTTTCCCCTGATCAATGGCCAAGTTGGCTGTGTCCCACATGTCTGGAGGGTTCCTGGTTACTTACTTCTAGGTGCACTGTGTGCATGATTTCAGGCTCAGCTCTTTGTATCATTCGGCTTGAATTGGAGGTTGGAGCCTAAGATGTTCTATGATTAAGTTATGCTCATTCCCCCAGGCCAACCAGCATTATTACAGGTTATTGCAGGTAGCAAAATTAAAGTAGTAAAACAAAAACCTACTATTGCTTTATGGATAGCAAAATCTGGTTTGTAATATCTTGGGCTTAATTTTCAACTTCAATGAGATACCTTGCTGAGTAAAACCTCTTCCCCTTTGGAATACATTATGAGACCATCAGTTCCATTGCAGCCTACAATAATGAACATCATAACTCCACAGATATGCAGTTTTGTATAAGATTTGCCTCTCTCTCCTTTCAAAGTCAAAAATGTATGCATACCTTCTGTGCCAAGCTATTTGTGGCTTGCAGGCTCATCACATCTTTCCATTACAGGACAAATGATTAGAGCTTGAAGAGGGTTTTCCCCCCCAAAATTAGAAATTACGTATTCAAGGGTGCCTCATATTCCCTTTTTCCAATTTATCCAATGCAGTCAAAGTTGGCACTATAGAAGATTGTAGGTTTTCCTACTTTGGGGGGAGCACTTCACTTCTATTTTTGTCTTTAATTTGCCCTTTTCACTTACAGCAGGGCGGTGGGCAAGTCACCAAAATCAAACTAGCAGTTTGCTGTGTCTGCTGGTTTTCCAAAATTACCACTCTCCCAGCGGGTGATTCATAGACCATACAACTCAAGGACCAGAATAGTCAGCTTGCACAAAGAAACAGCTGGCAGGTTAATTTGTCCTTCTTTTAAAGAGAGTAAAATTCTCAGAAAATTCAGATTCAAAACTTTCTGGATTGCAGAAGCAGAAAACTGAACTTTTAGCACGGTAGAACAATGAATTGGTATTGAGGGCAATACAATCTGAAAGAACTTTAGCTAGCCAAATGCCTCTTCTTTTATACAAAAGTTCTATTTACATGTTGATAGAAGCAAAACAGATTTCTTTCTTTCATCCGTTCGTTCATTTATACGCCGCCATCTCACCATCAAACAACTCTGGGTGGCTTTCTTATTCTTAAAACTCAAGTATGGTTTCTTCATTATCAATCTTGTACACTCATATTATTGCATTGGGCCCCTTCATCTTTACAATAGAAAGCATAAAGTTGAGAACCTTCACCAATTTGACCACGAATTTTAAAGATCCTGGAAGCAAAATTAAATTTATTCTGTTCTCAAGGTCTCTGACATTACAGAAAATAATGAGAGAAAGAGCCATCCTTACAGAGGTTCCCTGAAGACGTACAGACGAATTGAGAATCTTTCTTGCTAATTTCATGCCTCCCCAAACACAACATGAAACGAGCAACGGAAAGAAATGGAAAGAGAGCAATGACATCTTGAAATCAAATTCAAGCTATTTTAACCACAGTGATACTGTAAAGTGACACGTGTTCAAATTAATTGTTGTCAACGATGGTAAGCGTGGTTCTCTAGGAGGCAATAACACAGGTTTTCCAGCCTTATGTGAAGACACTTGATTTTGAATCAAGGATCTTCTGCGTGTAAAGCTTTTCCAGTGTCACCTGACTACATAAAGAACTATAAAGTAGCCTATTCTGATCTAACTCATATTAACTCATAAGACTACGTTCTCCAAAGACAAGTGCATGGTTGGTTTCCATGGCTAAAGTCTGCAGTTATTCTGGAAATAAAGGGCCATGTAGGCAAAGAAAAAACAACAACATTGCCTTGGAGTTAGACTGGGACTGAGAACATGTGATAAGAAAGAGGATAGCAAGCTTTGCTTGCAAGGTCAGACAAGATGAATTGACCCAGAAGTGATTCCTATCCATTTATCTACTTTAAAGCTAAATGCCTGACCTCTTTTTCAGGCCTGTTGAAGAAACTTAAAATTTTAATAATGCATTCCCCATTCCAACAAAGACTGGAATATTTTATCACCTGAAAACAAGGCATTTGGAATCCAGAAAGGTTCTTGTTTAAGTTACATCCATGTAAACATTATCTCTAGAAGAATTAAATTTAGCAAATGCTCTGGAAAAAGTGTTAAATTTCTACAATATTGATGCAGTCACCTTTTCCACTGAAATGCTTCCAACTTCTTGCATCAAAAATGAAACCTTTCTTATCATTAGTTCCCCAAACTTCTAGAGAACAGAACTGAAGATTTATAGCCTAATCTGATGATGATGATTCTGCTGATCACTTAAATATCTAGGCACTTTGGATGGCTAATCACAATTTGTTTCGTTCCCTTTCTGGCCTCATAAAGCATCAAGCCAACTTCAAATAAAATGACATCATGATGAAGCATACTCAGAACAGCTAACTTCCCATTATACTATGTTTAAATTAATGTTTCTCTCCACTCTCTTCCCATTAAAATCTAAACAGAAGCATGATTTTGATTCCAGATTTCTGCTTGCAGCAACATTAAAAAAAGTCAGCCTTAAGGGCAATTTAATAACGCTTTAATTAGTGGACCACAAATGCAATTATTACCCTTTAATTACAGGCTATGTCCAATGTTCAAAGCTTCCTGTTGGAAAACCTAAAAACTTGCTTCCCTTCTTTTTTTAAAATAACTTAACCAATGGATACAATCTGGTTCCTGTAGGCAAACCAGGTTGAAAAAACTGTGGTATTTTGGTAAACCACTTTAATTAATATCGACATTAATATTCAACACAGTGCTGGTTGTCTTAAGACCAGGAATACAGCTTTGCCTAGGTTGATTTGTTCACCTTAAAAGAAGTGAAGAATTACTTTTACCCAGAGGAAAACCAAACCACACCTACTCAAACACAATTCTAAATTTTCTCTGCCTGCAGGCATCCCATTTGACAAAACAAATGGAATAAACGTTTAAAAAATGCTATTCAAAAGTCAGGGCATGTTATTGCTGCTTTAGACACAACAGATATCAGGTAAAATTTATTCAAGTTGAGGAAACCTGATCTTGCAAAATTTCTATGCAAGAAATGTACCTGCATTAAGCACACATCGTTAGGTTATCCAATGCTACGATCAGCTGAATGTTAAAAATATAATTGACTTCTGATGAATTTTGGATGTTATCTGCGACTGCTCAACGGTATCTTTAATTATAAATATCCTGCATTTTGCAGTCATACGACAATGCACTGGCTGTATCTCACTATTGGACCAGATTTCTAGATCTCTTCATTCACACTTAGTACATAAATGAATATTCAAGATACTCTAACAGGAATCCACCCGATCAATGACTCAATTCACATGTTTGCATTAGACACTAATGTGATTTGTTTGGCCTTGGCTCAGAGTGCTGCATGAACCCAACCACTTAGCTTATTTAGCAAAACATTATTATAACAAGCCATGGCTTAGGATAACACGTTAAATCCAGCAGGAAAGGTAAAGGTTACCCTATCAGTCATGACCAACTCAAGGGTGCAGTGCTCTTCTTCATTTCCAAGCCGAAGAGCCAGTGCTCATCCAAGGATGCTTTCATGGTCATGTGGTCTGCACAACTAGACACCAAAGGCACGCGGAATGCTGTTGCCTTCCCACCAGTTGAGGTGGTACCTATTTATCTACTTGCATTTGTATGCTTTCAAACTGCTGGGTTGGCGGGAGCTGAGGTGGACAATAGGAGCTCACCCTGTGCTCAGCAGCGCCGCATTTTGATCTCGGGCCACCGACCTTCCAGCCGACAAGCTGAGCGTCTTAACCGCTTGCACCACCGCACTTCCTAAATCAAGCAGAGCTATCCTTTAATAGTCAATGAAAAGCAGACACAAAGACTTTGGAGAACCCAGCATGTAAAAAAAACACTCAAGGTTGTATTTGTCTGACAAACAAACTTCTGTATTCTATCTATAGAGCAACGGAATGTTAAATACACAGATATACTCAAGTAGAAATTACCACCTCCAGTACTAGTGCTAAAACTGGCCTGCCTTCACACAGTCCATCTTCCTTCAATCTGATGCCCTCCAGTTGTGTTAAATGTCTGCTCTTGTAACCACCATAATCACAGGCAATTGAACTGCAATAACTCTGGCGAACCCCAGATTGCAGAAGAGTGATATGCCGGAGCGAGAAGTTACGGTCAATCTTCCCTTAGCCCTACGTCAGCCACGTAATTAATAAAAGGCCAGCACTACGAGTGGGAAATGAGGCAGAGCGATTGCTTTAAGCTGCTTATTGTAATCCACTCTGACTAAAATGTAACACAATGTCACGACCATTTTTGGAAGTTTCTGTTTCACAAAAGGTGCACGCATGGTATGGTTCTTTGTGAGTGCAAGTGCATGGGGGAAACCTGAGCCACAAGTTTGAGGTTTTGGGATTAGGACACAATGAGGCAGTCCAAGTCTTCTCAGCCTTCCTTTTATGAAAGCCTCTGACCCAGAGAAACAGAGGCGGGAGGTGGGTGGATCTACTGTGCAAACTGTCAGAGAAAAAAATACCCCAAAAGGTAAACGTTTCCCCCTTCGGTTGTGTCTGACTCTAGGGGGCAGTGCTCATCTCTGATTCAAAGAAAATTAGAAACTGCAATTGTTCAAAGAAAAGAGCACAGGAAAGCTTGATGAACTGCACCCTTTAAACAATCAAAAGATGGAGCTGCTGCAGACAGAAGGAAAGTTGTCCAAAGAAAGAGTCCATGGACTTTGGGGGACCTGGGGACACATTTGTGCATGTTAAGATAGGACTTTCAGGGTTACCCAGTGAAAAGACAGATAGGGAGCAAGAAAAGGGCCACCGAGTACGGGACTTTTTTTCAGCAAACAAGTTATTTTCTATGGCGGCAGCATTTCAGATTCAGAGCACATGTGGTGCTCGTATCACATTGCCGGCAACATCTTAAAGCATCTGCTTCTTCTCCTGGAGTTGTACGGCCATCCTCCACAATTGTGACATGCTGCTAAGGATGCTACCTTCCACCTGTTCAAGCCGATAGCGGAGGTGACCTCGTTCACCCTCAAAAGGCGGAAAAACTGCTTCTGATGAATGTGAGGTTCTTTCCAATGCCACACACTAGAGATTCTAACAGAGCAATGTGGATGAAAAGCATGTGCACCTGAGACATCTCAAGCCACTCAAACTATACTGCCAGATTGGGTCTATTGAGGACATTCTGGAATCACAGCATCGAAGCAAGATTATATATATATAAATTATATGTTGTGGTTTACAAACATAGAAAGCTGGAGACCTCCTCTGCTTAAGCCAAAGTTCAACCAAATTCAATAAACTATGGTTAAACAAAGGATGTCTCAGTATGACATGAGAACCCAGTTGGTATAATAAAGGAGGGCTTTAGCTCAAGTATGAAAGGGGTCTAAAGTGGGAGATATTGGGATGGTGGAAACAGTAGGAAGGGATAATTTGAGGCATAAAATATTAAAAAAGAATTCATATTAAAAATTAATATTTAATTAAAAACAGATTTAAAAAATTATTTGCAGACTTAACAGTTGGTCAGCATGCCTAAATGAGATCTAACAATAAGTTTTCTTTTCAAAATAAGAAGAAAGATGCAAGGGTGCAGTTCTCCTAAGAGAGGTTATGAGAAAGGATGAATACATTGGAAGGGTATAATCACTGAAGAGGCAACTCTGGGCAAGGCGGCCAGGAAAAATGAAGCCCAATCAGCCAAAAATAGCAAACCAAAATGAAAAAAAAAAGGGAGACAAATTGGCTTCTGGCTAGAAATGTTTGAAAGCTGATGTTACCCACTAAGAATCCAACCTGTGGCTTTAGCAAGCCAGTCTTAACTTTTACAGAAATGAGGTATCTAAGCACTTATTTCACTTCTACCATATTTCCAAAGCTGCCTCTAGGTGTAACTGCACATATATTTCAAAGGGCAGAAACCTCACAAATGCAATACAAGATGTGGCATTCAATGGCTTGACGTTTTTGTTAAACATTAAAAAAATTAAGATTCTTTGCAATCTTGATAAATTGGAGAACATGTGCTGAAATTTCAGAAGCCAAAGGAAACAGGAGAATAAGGTTGGGCTGCAGGTAGAATTTTTAAGGACTGACACACAATTTTTCTCCTCCCTGAATAAATGATGTGAAAAAAGGTTAATTCAAATGTAGAACCTTAGCTTGCATTAAGTCTGTTGCTTATTGCTTAAGATAGACATGCTAGATGCTTGCCTATGTCAACAACAGCAGATTGACCAAGTATCACGCAATGCTCTTTTGGATAACTTTTACAGTTTGAAAAAGTTGTGAAAAGTTAAAAAGTGTTTCCATTTGCAGAACAGGAATAGGGAGAAGACCACCAAAAGAACCCTTAAAACCCCATAAATAATGATGCAACTAGGTTTGAGCCTAAAGTAAACTCTAGAGACTAGATCAAGACAACCCCTTTGCAGATGTAGAATCTCACAGGCAAAATAGCCATGTTTAGTGAGATATGCTGGACATGGTAGTTCCAGGTTCTCAGGAGGTTATAGTTATATATGTTTTCACATATATAACCATAACCTCCTGGTGTACTGAGAGTACTGGTGGGAGTACACTGGTGGGTACTGCCAGTGGGCTTCCAGAGATTCTAAAAGGAATTCTTCCCAGTCCTCCTTGGCAATAAAGTCAGAGACCCTCAAGGAGAGTCCCCAAGATCATGTCACTGAAATTCAGCCTCAAAACACCAAATGACAGAGGTGGATCACCTCCGCAAACATCTGTTACTGCTTAAAACAGTCATTAACAGTAACAAATACTTTCACTCTTTCCTCTCCAATGACACCCCCACTGTGAGCCCAATGGCTCTTGATCACTGGAAAAAGAATGCATTTTAAAAAAGAAGATCCATTCACTCACAAAAATGCGGTCCGTCCTTGTACTATTCCTGTATGCCACCCAGAGTCACACTTTTATGAGATGGGCAGCCATGCAAATATAATAAATAAAAAAATACTATGCTGTCTTGGCCTTTTGAGTTTATATCTATGTTCTACTCTTCTTCTGTTTCAAGAAAGCCTTTACTTGTCATTTGATATGGGCCAGTTGAGTATCCCAATGAGGAAAAATCTGTGTCCAGTGACATTTTGACTTTAGAGGTGAAAGTGAGTGGGTGGGGAACCTTAGCACCATTAGACTCCAAATGGTATTTCTTTCCCATAGTTTTTTTTTTATTGTGAAAACATATATAACTACTGCCTTTGTGTGAAGATGAATGGAAACAGGCTGGTTTTAATAGAAAGCTGATCTACTGATGCTCTTATTCTGTCCGTATCTCTAAAGAACTTAAAGGAGAGTTGGAACAAACTTGCTCTACAGTAGCTGGAACAAATTCAGAGTTTAGATCTGAAAATCAAAGAGCTGGGGCATGTTTTAACAGGCACCCTAAAATTTGGGAGAAGGACTAATAACTCAGAGGCATAAAAACACAGTGCGCAGACTGAAGAAATTAAGAAGTTTGTGCAACAAAGACTAATAATCTCTTACTCATCTGAGTATTTCACTCGACAGTATACAACCATGGGTTGAGTTACACCAACATGTCCCTAAACACGTATTTGCACCACTGAAAAGACTGGATTTCCCAGATCTGCCCCCCTCCAAATGGTGGGACTGCATCCCAAGGCTTCTGAATTAGTACACAGCAAGAGTTGAGAATTATAGGGTGATACTTTTTCCATCCACATCTGGAAGGTACCAAGTGTGTGAAAGCTGGAGTCAACAACATCCAACTTCTGACTTAGCTTTCTTTATGGTGATTGTATCTAAAAACTATTTTTTTTATTCTAACAGAAAAAAGCCCTGGAACAACAGTTTACATAAATAGCAAACCAAAGAAACCCAAGCATTGATCTTGTTTATACAACATGCTAAGCATGACTTAGTGTTAGCCATGCTTACCAGATCTTATTCCATCAACCTTTGTAGTGGCTTGCTGCCCAGCCCTTCCTGTTTTGTTTTTAAACACAACAACAACAACAAAACCAGTGGCTATGTCTTCCATTTGTATCTGATTCATCCCTTGTGTGTTGTAGGGGCAAAACAAAGTGAATATAGCAGAGATATTGCTGTAGAAACTGGCTGTTTTATGGCTGCTTCTGATCCCATGACATTTTTGAAAAGATTAATGATGCCACAGATTATGTACAGTCAGCTAATTAATGACAAGTCACATGCATGGGTTGTCCAAAACATATTCCATTTCTCTGAGTATGGATGGTATGTTCATCCAAATCATGTCATGGTTTAGTGTGCTGGGTGGATTAGATCACAGGCAGTCAACCAATAGTGAAGACACTATTATGAAAAGGCTCCCTTTGAGTTGATCTTGACTCTTAGTGAGTTTATGGATATGTCCATGTGCTCCCTTGAGTATGGAAGGTAATAGCCACTGGGTCCATCCAGGATGGTTTTCAGCTCATCGCTTAAGAGCAATACACTATCTGTCAAATGAAATTGTAAAGAGGAGGCAAGCAGTTTCCTCCATCTCCCCAACCAAAAGGAATGTGCCACTAGATTCACAGTGTCCACAGAGCATTTGGAGCCCACCATTCCTCTATCCTCTCACAACATCCCTTTTCAGGTTAAGCAATGTTATACTGTACTAGCACAAAGAAGGAGTAAGAAATAGAAAGCCAAAGCAGTAAAGCATGAAATAAGAAAAAAAAGCTGAATGTAGGTGATACCAACTATTCTCCTTTGCTTCCAAAATATGTTGCAAAATTAAGTCCTCATTTGTTCTCTCTACATGATTGTGTCACCTAAATATCAGTCACTCACTTTTGTGTCCAACCTACACTCATGTAGCACCCTTTTGTTCTCAACCCAAGTTTTGCCTTGTGTTATCACTCATACATCAGCCCCCATTTCCATGCTATTCAGCTTACTTTTATGTTTCTTCTGACATATCTAAATCTTATTTCTACATAACAGAATGTGATGAGAAAAAAAGAGTGAGAGAAAAACTCTTCTACGCAGCCATTTTTGTTGCTTTTGACAACTGTCTGATTCCTCCTAACAGACCATATGCTACTAATTACATTTGTGCAACTATTTGCATATAACAGGATATCCAAATTCATCTACTTACTATTATATTTTTCACCACTCTGGTGTAGCTTAAAATTGTTCAGTCCATTTTCCCTGATAATCATGACTACATTCTCCTTTAATACATTTCATGATTTAAGCTCATTTTCTCATATGCTTTTTCAAAATCACCAGTGTAATAAATTTACTTTCTCATATTCATGTATTTCTCAATAGCCTGGAAACCAACACTCTCTGGCATAAACTCACAGCATTAAGTTGCTTGTTTCATCTAGTTTTTCTCTCTCCTCATCTCTAAGGCTGTGATCAGAAAAAGACTTAGTCAGTGGAAAGGGATGACTGCAATAAATTATTTATACTGCAGTCCAAACCATGGTGGGAAAAATCCACTTTTAATCTCTCAAGAGTCTAAGATCATCCAGAATTTGAATAACTGAAATATCATGTCTGGTTACTCATTCCCATCTTCTCATCCCAAGAGTGTGGAGCAACAGCAAAATAAGGGAGCATGCAGAGAGCTACCAAAAATGTCTTTGTAGAGGCAAGCTAGGTGAATATGTAGACAGTTGGACAGATCTAACAGTCATCAGGCTGGTCATCCTCAAAGAGAAGAGAAAAGAATCCGAATTGGACACTTCCAGGGAGGATTTGGAAGCTATGGTACAATCCGAATTAGCAGTGTAATCTTAAATAATTGATAGCATTGTATGAAAGGCTAGACAGCAGAGCTGCACAGATTAAAAGCTGCTAAGGGGCTCCTGATGAAACCATTAGTTGCTTCATAGTGTTTCTAAATGGTGCTTTCTGAAAATGTTAAACCTCAAGAATACGGCTATTCTGCAATCTGCAGATATGTTGGGCGAAGCTCTCCTGAAGGTGGTAGGGAACATAGTCTGACACTTCTGAAGGGCACCAGGTTGGTGAGGGTCTCTCTAGTGATTGGTAAAACTACTCTTCAGAGTTTCCTTCTGTAGCAGAATCAGCAGATTTTATTCCAAGTCACCAAAGGTATCAAAATAAAAACAAAGAAAATAAGAACTAAAGTTGAATCAATTTTCAAGTTGCTTTTTGAAATGACATTTCCCTGTACCAGTATGGCAATACCAATCAATTGATCCGTTAATCAATTGATATAATCAGGCTGCAGTGCAAAGGAAAGAAAAGGACGCTGGGCCAATGTGTGCTGAGAAAAAGAAGACATTGGTTCCATCTTCTGTCCCACCAAATATCTAAAGAATTCTGCAAATGCAGAATACTAGTTATCGAGTCTGTAATATGGCATTGCCTGCTTTATTTATTACGTGTAACTAATAAATTATTGCTATGTTCCTTGGGCAGGCTACTAAAAAGGAATGATAATGACTGAAAGCAGGGGGAAATGTAATTAAACACAATCTAAAAAATGCAGAAAATTAATTTGATAAAAGCAGTGTATTTTGCTGCAATCTTTTGAAACTCCCTATAAAGTGATGACTGCAATTGCTTTGATCACTTGACAACATCATATAAATCCTAAGGATTATCTCTTCTTCCTGCAAAGGGGTGTAATAGCAGTGAATTACAGAACATTTAGAAGGAGGTCTTAAAATAAGTGCAGGATCTACAAGGCATGATGTAATTACAGCTTCAGCCAACTTTGCCTTTCTCCAAAAAGTGAAAGATCACCAATTCCTAACACTTCTGCTTCCCTTATTCCTGTCCTACCTTAGGAACTCTCCTAACAGTCTGCTAAAAATCTGTTCTTTCCATGTTCTTGTCCATTGGAGCAACAGAAAACGCATTTGATCCCATGACTGCTTCTCTGGTATGCACAAATTCCTACCTCCTCTTCCTTTAATCCTCTCTTTTCTTCATTAAATCACTTTCAACCGTCTTAAAAGCTCTGGTTCCCAGGACCTTGATGCATCTAGGTTACCCTGTTGGATTACAGAAGGCCCAAACTGGAAAACCTAAAGGACCAGATTAGACACAGATCGTCATGGTGAAAGTCTATCTTTGTGGTCACTGGCTACTAAGAGCCAATATTGACTTGTTGGTACAGAATGAATTGATCCAACCAAGACTAAGACAAAATAAACATAGACAGTACACTGATGAGGTTACCTAATTTGTAATGAAATGTCTGCAGAAGAAACATCAAGCTCAGAGAGCATTTAGGACTCCACAATTCAACCCTGAGCTACAAATATTCTCTTCCATTAAGTCCTGAATTGCTACTAAACCCAACTTGTGAAATCTGGGGGAGGTCACAAAAAGAGAATGAGCAGAGGGGGAAGGAATACATCGTTCTAGTAGTTTGATTAACAATGTTCAAGTAAGCAGCAGCATTAGGGCTTCTTCAGCCTTCAGACTTAATAAAACATGACATTTTCTTTTTGGCTCAAAGCAGTTGTTTAGTTTTGCAGGACATCTAAGAGAAAGGAATGGACCATTTCCTATATTTCCTCTTCTGGAAAGAGGATTAAAGTTGCTGGCAGATTTATTAGAGGGATACATCACTTTTCCCAAGCAATCCCGCAGGAATGGGCTACAGCTTGCCATTTCCCAAAGTCACAAATCCATTTATTTATAAAAATCACAAATTCGTATAAATAATGTGTTACTTGTCTTGGATGGATGATTTTTGATTATCTATGCAAATGTTTTTAATGTGAAATAAGAAAGTGCTGAAAGCAGTTATAAAAAGGCTGCTCCCCCACCCCCACCCCGAATGGTAGGTATGGGAGGCAAATCAACCCAAAATGTGGAGATCTGGTTTGAAATTTTGAACGATGATGATACATTTTCAATAGCCCAACCAGAAAAGCAACTGAAATGTTCTGGGCTACTCCAAATCGTTTTGGAGATGGTTGTGGAGAATGTTAAGAGCAGCTGTGTTGTGTTAGGCCAAAGTTCGGATTAGCAGCATGCAACATCTACCAGCAGTCAGCCACACACATCTAGGAAGAATAAGAAGGACACAAAGTCCATTTTCTCATTCATTTCAATTCCTTGATCACAGGAAGAGTGGTAACTGGAGCTACTTTTCCTGAATGACTCAACCTTGACTACAGGGGAAGAAATTTGTGGGTAGAAAAATTGAAACCCTACTAAGAAGGCAGGGGTCTAATCCCAACTGCGAAAGTCTTTTAACCATAGCAAAGACTGACTTGGCTGGTTTTGAAACGATGCATATTAAATAATGCAACAAGCCAACACTCTTAAGAGATTCCTCAGTCAGAGAGTTACCTGCAGAATTGTTGGCAAAATGAAAATCAGTTGATATAATTCGAAGAGACAAGCAGAAAACCTTTTGCATGTAGGCTACCAAAAGTAATGGCTACTATCTTGGGGAGGTATCAGTTTACTCTTGAAGCAGAGTGCTTCATGGGAAGACACAGGTTAGGACTGACGCCACTAAGTGATGACCCTTGCAAAGGCAGCCATTACAACAGTAGTATCTCCTACTCCTGATACAGGTAGTCCTAGATTTATGACCACAATTGAGACCAGAATTTCCACTGCTAAGCAAGGTGGTTATTTAGTGAGTCGCACCTGATTCTATGACCTTTTTTTGCAATAGTTGTTAAGTGAATCACTGCAGTTAAGGGTATCATGCAGCTGTGAAGCAGATCTGGCCTCCCCTATTGACTTTGCTTATTAGAACCTGGCTGATGGTGATCACACAACTACGGGACCCTGCAGCTATACATGCGAGTTGCCAAACATCCCAATTTTGATCACATGATTGTGGGAATGGCGGGATGGCTGTAAATGTGAGGACGAGTTGTAAGACACTTCTTCAAGACTGTTGCAACTTCTCAGGGTCACAAAACAAATGGCTGTAAGTTGAGGACTACCTGTAGCCTCCTTCCCTTCAGGAGAAGCAGCAGTTTCTTCTGTTCCCCTTGAAGGCTGCTCAAATTAAAGCAGAAGGCAGGCAAATACAGCAATCAGGAGGCAGGCAAAAAAATGGTCTTCTCCAACTCCCCCTTGAAACCTAGCTTCAGCATCACTGGAGACAACTAATGTAGAGAAGGAACTGCCTTAGCACGTGTGCAGTGCCAAAAAGGGGCAGTTAAACACTGTGGACCACAATTTGAACCTAGTTAGGAGACTGTAGCCAAAGACCAAAGGGTGCTGTAACACTGTACTGGAAATACTTGGAAAGAAAACCCTGAAATTTTAGTGAAGTGGTGTGAGAAAGATTGCAAATTAAGTACGAGAGGGTGGGAAAATCCAATTTTGCAGAAGAAATGATCTGTAGAATGCTTCAACCCATGGATAGACAGCACACACACAAACCACTAACAACTTAAAAGGGAGAAAAAAGAGGAACAAAAGCACAAGAAGTGCTTAATGTCAAGCATCTGAGTTTAATTTAGAAAAAGTTTCTATTCTGAATGTCTTTTGGCTCTTCTCCTTTTTTAAAATCAAGCATTTCAGACCATTGCTACAAAATGAAACATGAGGAGCTGTGAGGTGTGTTCAAAAGGTACCCCAGTCATTTTACTTTTAGCTTAGCTTGCTCTTCTTCTTGGTGAACAGAAGGCAAATCTGCATATTGACGGAATGAATTTAATTTTCCACCATTCCTCTGGGAACTTAAAATAGCATTTATTGGAGAAGGAATCTCCTCTCAACTTATGCTCACAACAGCCCTGTGAGCTGGGAGAATTTACCCTACACAGTCAAGGAAGATCTAACCGTGGCGTTCTGAAACTAGTCCAATGCCTTAACTGTTATACCATCCTGATTCACACCTGTCACCTGTGACCACCAGCAGCAGGCCAAGCAGAAGAGACAAAGATCTACCTCCAGATCAAAAAAGCCATTGAGCCCATTCCTTCCCAAAAGTTTATCCGAAGCACCTCATTTTCCTCTTCCCACTAACCGAAGCAATCTGGCTGCCATGAAATCTGAGATGAATGCGCCCCTCAGTCACATGACCGAATGGATTATGGGGTTCCACGCAAAAGTCTCTTTGTCGATTGGTTGAGGCAAAAGAAAAAAGAAAACACTAAAACCCTCTCAGTCTGGACAGGAAATGTTGTATTGGCTAGAATTACTGGAATTAAAGTTCCATATAACTGCAGGTATATGGAGAGAACTATGTTCATGTCTGCAGGTTGCTTAAGATTCTTCCCAAAGGATATGCTTCTTGAGTCTGGGCAAGCAACCAGAACTTGGAGACACTCCTCTTTTTAGGAGACCTTGAGGTCTCTGGTTTTGGAAACTGAACACCTGCTGCTGGACAATGAGGTCTCCTTAAAAGAAAGTCGTACGGAGATCCATGTCTGTTACCACCTTTGTAAACTCAGACGAGCCAGACTTCTATCAGCTGTCAGGGCTTGTCTCCAACAACTCCATATTTGCAGGACTGGAGCAGATCTTGTGGAGAGGCCTTGCAAAAGGTCTGAATAGCTGTAGGGCAGATGCACACCCAGAACTCACAGGAAGTCAGACCCCATCTCAGTGGCTTGAATCAGCTCAGATCATTAATCTTCCATGGTAGAATCACAGTCAAGCAAAAACATGTCCAGTGCTGAATTCTGGAAGTACTGAAGGGAGGGGCAGAAGATAAGAAGGCAAAAGAGGTAGAGAGCTAGGGATGGGGGGACGAAAGACACTCACTTGCGAATAAACGCTGGCCTTCAAGCCTATACCTACAGGATTTACTTATGCTGTTTGTCAACTGAGGATCCAGGTATTAAAAACAGGAAAATGCAGCGCTCCATTTTAAAATACTCCAAAGACAGACACCTGAGCTTTAGAAAGCTAACAAGACAGAACTGAAAGGGCAGGGTGATAAACCAAGAAGGGAAGAAAACAATGAGAGTTTTCTCTGAACAAAACCAGAATATACTGTAGATAAAGATGCATGTATGACAGACAGTCAAGACAGCTGGGAAATTAAAGACCGGAGCTGAAGATATCTTCAGATACATACATACATGCAGCCTGAATTTGTCAGCTAGCAAATTCAGATTCTGTTGCTGGAAGAACATCTTTCCATTTTTCCAAGCTCTCTCAGATATGAAGAAACCTGAAAGGAAATGGGCTTAGATCCTTCTGACAAGTGGGAAAACACCCATGGAAGCATAATTTGAAGGTGTGCATGAGTCGCTTTCACATGAGGTGGGCAGCTTGGATGGATGGATGGATGGATGGATGGATGGATGGATGGATGGATGGGCGGGTGGATGGATGGATGGATGGATGGATGGATGGATGGATGGATGGATGGATGGATGGATAGGCGGGTGGATGGATGGATGGATGGATGGATGGATGGATGGATGGATGGGCGGGTGGGCAGGCAGGCAATGATAGATAGATGATAGACAGACAGACAGGCAGACAGGCAGGCAGGTCCTAGCCTAGCAGAAAACAGCTACACTCATAACATTGCTTTGGAGTGTTTTACTTGCTGTGCTTGGGAAGAATGAGAATCAAATGAAGCCGCAGAGAACAACTGGATCTTGAAGCAAGCTTCCTGATAGCTTCTCTCTCATTGTAAGGGAGTAGAAGTGGCACGGATAACATAGCCCTCGTAAAACCTTAATTTTACATACCGAGTTTGCACAAAAGAAAAATAACAAAGAACAGAAATTAACACTACCCAAAGCTTTGAATGTTACAGAAATATAGGATGTGTGATAACAGCCACTGCTAATTTAAGTGCAGAGAAAAGTCACACTCGGGAAACCAGAAGAGAGAGCCAGAAAGTGAGTCATAATATTCGGAGAAGACCGCCAAGCAGGTGTACAGCAAAACTTGCAGGGGTATCAGCTTCTTCCCCAAGTTACTTACTGGTTGCAACATCTGTCAAAACGTTGAGAGGGGCAGCAACCAAGTTCCAGAATCAGGAAAATTCAGAACCTTCATCCCTTCCCTGCCAAAACTAAATGCTTTTCTCCCCCCCAACCCGCCGCCCACCGTTCCTTCCGTTGATCATTCTCTTCCACATTTTTGAAACGTTTATACAAAATAATTAATGTTTGCAGAAGACGTATGGCACATATCTGAAAAACCAGCAGTAGACAAATGACTCGTTCCAGCTGCAAACAAAAAAGTTTCATTTGACAGAAATTTTTAAATAAACACAGGACTGGAAGATAGGAGCAGGAAGACAGGAAAGGTTTTGAGCAGGGCGCTGCGAACGGCGGGGTTCACACAACACACTAATCCAAAACTTTCCCACATTAGCTATCTTATGGTTTAAGGTTAAGGGTTCTTAAATCCTCTCAAATCCAGTTTAGACCAGTGTCATGTCATCCAGCCACGAAGTCAGAATCAGATTTTTCGAACAGTTTGATCCCAGGGGTTCAGTTCTGAAAGAGGAATTTCTACGGGGGAATCGAAACACAGGACCCAAAGCGAATAATCAAGGCGCACGGCAGCATCTATCGTTAACAATGCAAACTAGGGAAACTCCCTCCAGGGAATAGGAAGAGTTCTGCAAACAAAAGGAAGCACTCGGATTTATACAGATGATGTCAGCATAAATATTCATCGTTAGCAAACCTCAAGTTAATTCCCGGCCCTTCTGCTGACATTATCTTCGAAAAAGAATTAATGCTTGAATAAAAGAAATGCTCTTGGTTATGTTACCATAGAAATGTTGAGAAGACTTACGGAGAACCAGGCATTTCAAAGTCGCTTCTTTATGTGCCAATCAGCACATATTCCTCCTCCTCTGTTTCTATTTTGCTAATAATAAGTTCCTACTCCTCTAAGAATTAGTTTTCCTCCTATTACACAAAAGTCATCCACCCATCCATGCTCAATTTGCAGAATAACAGACCTGCATGTCAAACACATATTCCAGGCTACTCAGTTGGAATATTTTTTTCATGAATCCTCTCCTCTCCTTTCCCTAGGCCATCAGGGTTCAGAGCCGGGCTGGACATTTCAGGACTGGGAGCATTTGGGATGCTCGCCCTCGAACTGCGCTATCCTGCATGGCTGCATCAATCGTGCACCCCGGGGTGTGCACCTTCGATTGCAACCCCATCCTGTGACATCTCTTCAGATTTTCTGGATTCCCCCCGGCTACCGAAAAGTTAATTTTGTTCATGCTATTTCAGTGGAAATGTGATGACTGAATAATATCCCTTTACTGGACTTCAGAAGGCCAGAAGGGGATAGGGCATCCCCAGGAGATGTAGCAACTGCACAGTACTTTTCCAGCATCAGTGCTGAGCTTCAAGGATTCCATCTCGGCAATGCTATTTCTGTCAAACCTCCATCGCTACAACAGCGCAGTCATATCAAATCATGATCGGGAAAGCAAAAACAGTCAAGGAAAAACGTCGAGCCACTCCTTGAAAAAGAGGGAAGTGCGCTGTTCTGAGACACTTGCATTTACTTTCCGTGTGTTTTTAAGTCTGTAACAGGAGCTCTGGACTCACACCAGCCCCTGACCTCCTTGGTTCTGAGTCGAAACATTGCCAGTAAGCCTTATTTAGCTATTAATTTAGTAGGTCACATAATGGTTTACGTTCATGAGTTTGCCTGACTCTCCTGTGACTGGTGAACAACAACGAGAACGAAGTGTAAAACATGACTGAAAAAGACACAAGGGCTGACCTGGACGGCCCTCCTCGCACACAAAGGAACCCTCCACTCACTGAGCCCGGGACCAGGGTTAGAAAACAGATACTTAAGACTTGCATGAAGGAGAACAATTAGGACTCAAAAAGCAGCTACTATGACAAAGGTGGCAAACTTTGAGCTTCCCGTGAGATGACATCGCTTAATGAAGGGGACCCAGAGCACACTGACTCTGTCTGAATGGGTAGAAATCACAGGACGCATGAGGTCCTTGAAACAGGTAGGCTCTACGCGACAGACAGACAGACAGATAGATAGATCTATATCTATCTACACACGCACACATGCACACACATACACTACTGGTTGTACAGGTAGCCTCATATGTTAGGTGTCATAGGTAGGTAGGTTGGTATGTAGGTAGGTAGGTAGAGAGATAGAGAGATAGATGATAGATAGATAGATAGATAGATAGATAGATAGATAGATAGATAGATAGATAGATAGGTGGGTAGGTGGGTAGGTAGGTAGATAGGTCGATAGGTAGGTAGGTAGGTAGAGAGATAGATAGATAGATGATAGATAGATAAATAGATAGGTGGGTAGGTAGGTAGATAGGTCGATAGGTAGGTAGGTAGGTAGGTAGGTAGATAGATTGATAGGTAGATAGGTAGGTAGGTAGGTAGATGGGTAGGTGGGTAGATAGATAGATAGGTAGATAGATAGGTAGATGGGTAGGTGGGTAGATGGGTGGGTAGATGATAGATAGATAGATAGATAGATAGATATATTCAAGCCAAGTCCTTAGCAGATAATGTCACCGTGACATTAAAAGGAGACATCCACTGAATTACAGGAAAAGTGAGCAATTTGTGTCCCTCTAGATACTAAGTGGACTCTCAACAGCTCCAAATAGAAAGAATGCCCTCGGCTGGGGGTATATAAGGATAAGGAAATTATGGTGGTTCTTTTTTTTTTCCCAGCCTTGAATCCAAGAGAGAAATCAGCCAATCCAAAGATGCACGAGACTCGCCAGGAGCCGTGGATTTACAACAAGGCAAGATAGCAAGAGTTCAGAAATCATCCCTGGCTTCCAGACACACATGAAGCCCAGGCTGGAGAAGACTTAGAGATCATTCTTTTTTACCGATGGCACGAGTGGCTTACTGACTGTGTCACTGGCACTTCTGGCAGAATTTTAGAAAGAAACACAAGGAAGAATAAACATTTTAGAAGAGTTATCTGCCGTTTACATGCCAAAATAGTTTTTGTTCTGAAGTCTAGACGGAACTAAGCAGCTTGAGAGACAGCAAGCAAAGATGTGTGAATGTGCACAGAGGGTTTTTTGTTTTTGCTCTTGTAGGTTTGATTTTTTTTTAAATCTAAAAAAGGAAGCCTTTCACAGCTTGTCCTTTGTGGCCAGGCATTAAACACCAACTCGCTAAAAACGGATGCAGAAGAAGACAATTCTAAACCCCACTAGCTATAATCATGGGTTCCTAACAGATACTGGGAATGTGTCTGAAACAGAAATAAACAATGCCACTTCCTAGAAAACAAAAGCACCGGAGGGAATAAAATCCAGGGGTGGGTTTGTTTTAAATTGAAGGTTGATCAGAACATCTTTTCCTTTTAAACCCATCCACACAGCAGATTGAGGTGACTGAAGAAATTAAGAGAGTGACAGAGCTTCTTAAGAATCAAAAATCCCACCGATTAGAAAACTAATATAGGAAAATTAAAAGCTCAAGGCCCCATAGGATTAGATTTCTACTTATGGTGAATATTGCATTGCACTATCTGGATTTGCGTTGCCTTGCCTTACGTTGTATTATGTAGTAAAGGAAATTTAAGACTATTCTTTCCAGTCAGTGGTAGATTACACTCTGTTAACTGCCCTCTTCTTCTTCTTTACGCTTGGAATGAAAGCTAATTTAGCTGGTGGGTTCAAACTTTGTGCTAAATTATTGTTCCCTGCAGTTCAGATAGCTGGGCAGCTCTACATAAAATTAAAGTTCAACCCTTGCTGCTTTAATTCCTAACTGTTGATAAAAATTGCAGAAGTTGTACGCCGTAGCTGCTTTGCCAAGTTGAATTCTCTCATTACAATCCTGTTGCTTAGCAATAATCATAGATTAGATTAAGAAGATCAAAGTACTTCTTCAGTTCACCACAAGACATGCAAAGAAGGTTCAGACAAGACGGTGAGCGAAAGAGGCTGATCCTGTGATGGCAAGAAATAGCATGGCTGATTTCAGATTTTTGCAATTTAAGTCCAACTACCAAACCACGCCAACTCTCAGCGGTGTGGAAATTCAGAGTGTGACAAGGAAAAACTGAATGCTACAGATGAGACAGAAAGGAGCCAAGAAGGAAGGAAGCAGAAGACAAAGTAGGGAAAGAAACTACAGTCCCTCTTTTAGAGACTGCTAGAAGATTGTTCTGTCCAATAGGGAATGACAAATTTAGGGAATTCACTCAGTCCCTGTTGTGAAAGCTGGACTGTGTGATTTCCATGTGATTTTTAGGACCCTGCCAAAAAGCTTATCAACTCAATGGGGGACAAAGGTTTAACCCAAAGTTATATCCAAGTGATGACTGAACAAAACTTTCTAATCCAAACCGATAGCGCTTACAAAATGAAGAGACACAGAAAGGTACAACCACATAAAACAGACTACTTTTTATAATCTTGACTTAAAACAACCCAAGGGTATACATTTATTTAATTGCATTCAAGGTACATCAATCAATAGGGCTCAATATAAGACAAAAAAGCACTTTTCTTATTAAGCTACATGTAATCCTACAGTACTGCTATTTTTATTTGCTATCCTCAGGGAAGTTTTAATTAAATATACAGGCGCATGGATCATGGCAGTCCTTCAAAAGAAGATATCAGAATAAGCCAATAAGATACACAAATTACGTTTTCCCCCCCAAACAATCTAAAATTGGATGCTACCTTGATATAAATCTTATGAATGAGCAAAATACCTGGATCTGTACAACTCAACTTACCTAGAAGATCAAGAGAATATAAGCTAATTAGTGCCTCTCAGATTTTTGTATCTTAAGTCCCACCATCCCTCTCTCAAAGGAGCTGATTCTCACCCAGACCCAAAGAAATACTAAAACATTAAAAAAAAATCCCGTTTTTTCCTGAGAAGACCCCTTTTAGGCACTCTGTTATACAATTTATGGTATAGGAACTTCTGAGGACATTGGCAATGCATCAACTGATGCAACTGAGAGCAACCTGAAGATGCTTTCCTCTCATGCCACATCGATTAATACATTCAAATCACCCCAAAACTAATCACCGCCAAACACAATCTATTTTATAAAGTTCCTAAGGCCATGTTACTGAACTTGTCTCCTTCAAAAGCCATTTTGTAGAATAGATGTGTCAAGACTACAACTCCTATCATATTCAGCTGGGAGTGACTGCAGCTGAACCTCAACCCATTAAGCTGCAGAAACTTCACAAGGACTATTGGTTTAAAAAGGGTGAGGGGTTCCGTGCGTCTTTTCTCATTTCTTTTAATTTCTAATTGAATGACTTTAGTTACTAAGCCAACAGTCGCGGAGCCCAGCCTCTACACATTCTACCATGGACCAATCATACAACTACCATGTTTGAAATGTTTCCATGTTAAAGTTGAAACCTGAGTAGCTTTGCAGCAACAGATAGAACTGAGTGGAAACAGAACCAAAATCGGCAGCTAAAACTTGGCTCCTGTCTCTGCTTGTCAGGAAGGGTGACATTCACTAGAGTTCAGAGCTTTTACTCTGAGGAAGCACTGGAGAGGCATTGCACAGTAACACACCAGTTCTTCTTATGCATCATGAGCTGTTGCAACGGGCCAGGTTGACTTGGCAGCCGCCAGAGACAAAGATCCTCTTGTATTCCCTTTCCTAGAAATCAGTTCAATAGAAAGCCCATGGGGAGCTGGATCCATTTCCAATTCCAGGCTCAGCTCAGGTTTTCTGTGGAGAATCAGTGACATCCCTGCAACTCTGCACTTCACCTCCCACCCCTCCCCACGTTACCATCCATCCTTTCAACTTGGCCTTTTGATGCTCATCCCATACTGGTAACTTTACTTCCTCCAGAGAATTCAGTGGAGTCAGGAGAGGGCAGCTACCTACTGTAAAGCAGAGTTAAGCTAAAGAATTGGCTACAGATGCAGCGATTCACCTTGCTACAGATGCAGATCTTGGAAACCTGGACAAATTCAGGGAGGTGAGGATGCCGACTGCTCATATGCCGACTGGTGATTGCATGCTATCTCGTGTTATTTATGAAATTTATCCAGCTCCTTGATCTGAAGGTATTCTAGGCAACGTTCAGGCTTTGGATAAAAACAAGAACACAATGCAACAATAATGACTGGTTATAAGGCAAGCGATAATTAAAGTATTCTGGCACTAAGGCCATGGACCAATCAAATTCTACAGGCTTTCTGGAAAAGTCAGATTTTTATAAGCTTCCAGAAAGCTGGAAGGGAGGGGGCCTGGTTGTTTCTGAAGAGGGGAACTCTCACATCGAGGGGACAGCTTTCATCTGTTAAACTAAGAGGAAGACCTTTCAGATCACAGGGAAAAGAGAGTTGCTTGTGATAGCTTTCCTCCATGCTACGAACCCCCGAAACTAGAACGAGGGATCCCCAATTTTCCTTCCTGCAGAGCAGGCATAGGACAGGAAGATTCTGCTTAAAGAAAATAGTCCCATTAAAACAGAAGATACCCAGCACTTTCAATTTTATCCAGAAACCAACTGAAAGCCAATGGTGTGCTCCTGCTGCACAAGGATGTGGCCTCATGTAGCCACACATTGGATTAGTTGCAGTCTCTGAGTTGTCTCCAAAATCAACTAGATCCGAACATTTTTATCTCAGAACACAGACATGTACAAGCAAGATTTTAGATATGGCCTCCCCTTTTCAAATAATTGTTTTAAATTTTAATTACAGAAGAAGAATATTAGGACGTGCATGGGAAGAGATCATCTTAATTGCAGTTAAGTCATTTTAATTAGATGAGATGGCAAATAAATTGAACCAAAATCTGTTTTTTTTTTCTTGGCACCTTCTATTTTTTCAAGGTGGTGCTGGCATACTACCCAAAGGCCCAGTCTGGCAGGAGAAAAATGGCAAACCTGTTCCCCAGCCCACAAAGTAAATCCCTAGAAATGAGGGCTGGACAAAATAAATGAAAGGCATACATGTATAAAACAATATCCAAATACCTATGCTCTGCAATTATATTTGCAAGGTGAATTTAGGGAACAAATGGGAAGTGATCTAGAAACTGTAATGGATGAATCAGTCCCTCGAGTGAGAAAAGAATATTTCTTTTGGTATAAATCCTAAGATTATCTTTTTTTAAAAAAAAAAAGCAAAAATAGGTTCACTGGAAAAATAAAACATTTTTAAATGCATCTCCCTGGAAAAATAAGAATTTTCTCTGAACAGTCAGAACATCCAGCAATCAGTCAGTGGTGCCACAACAGATGTGTAATAGAGAGAGTTACAAAAGCTCCTTTGTGTCAATCCCAAAGGAACAAGAATAATTTTGCAGGAGAGAGGCCTCTCAGTGGCCCAGACAGACTTGCCTAGGGCAGCCTTTGTTTATTTTTAACACCACCTCTGAAATTCCTTCTTCTCCTACACGTCCTACATACAGGTTCCAACTCATCCTGGTGCCCTTTTGATCATCTTCTCTTTACATTTTGGACACAGTTCACAGGCAAGAGACCATATTTGTATTCACTTCAACCCTGAAGTGCCTGTGGCTCCTCATTAAGGACTGGGTGAAGAACCAGCTTCACCTTGGGATAAATTCCAACCCAATGTGCTATGCACAAACTGTTGTATACTTACTTTGCTCTTGACTGAAAACCCAACGGCCAGAGAAGAAGTACAAATGAAATTAAACATCCTGAGTTCAACTAATGCTACTCTTAATATCAGAGATGGAAGAAATAATCAGAACCCATTTGGTCTTGCTAAACCTTTGGTAAACAACTGCAAATATAGGCAAGATCTACTGCAACTTGAAAAAGCATAGCTGAGGAATTCTAGGACCTGAAGTCCACACATCTTCAAGTTGCCAGGGTTGGATGTCCCTGATCTACCAGTAGATGCTGAATCATCTACAGTCCCTTGACTGCATTTGTCCACTGACCTATCCACAATATGGGAATTGCAATCCTTGTAGAAATGCTGTAAGGACTTGCAAGACATGAGGTCTGTGAGGAATGCCATCACATGTATCATGTGATTTTCCATTTGCATGAGGATGTCATAACGCAGGTGATCCCATTGTGGATCTTAATGGAACACCTACGTGACAAGATCAATGCATGTGTATGATCAATAGCTGAGAGGTGCAGATGAATAAGATATATTATTACACACTCAAAATAGTTTGAAAAGTGTTTTGAGAAGACCAAGTAACTACCTGCTATTTCTATCTTGTTCCCTTGGCTGCAAGAGTAGCTTATAAATACAAAAGGAGGACCACGTTAAAATTGGTAGATGTTGCCCCAAAAGACCAAAGCACTGATACCATATATGCACATAACACCTTAAAACCTAATCTTAGGCTTAAAAACATACAGCAACTGCAATGATAGCCTATTTAAGTTACATCTTAAGATAATATCATTGTACCGAAGAGATTCTGTTCTATTCATCCCATGCTCTCTAATTCCGGCACCCCCCACTTAACAGAATCAACTAACAGATGATATGGAAGATGTATTCCTATGATCCAGTTCAGAGTAGTCAGTACTAAACCCGAAGACAACTGTTTGAACTGATATAAAGTAAAATTGAATCTAATACCTTGAAAGTGAGGTCCTACCTCTGGGACTTTATCCATAACTATTACAGTAGAAAAGAGCTGTCTTTTCTAAAACAAAATAAAGCAAAAAAAGCCACAGAACTAGGCATACAAAAAGCAGTTGAGCAACTTTTTGCATCTCAGGCCTTCTTTCCTACTCTGGCACTAATGCAATAAAGGACGGAAGATGAGAGAGACAAACCATCAAAATGCTTTGATTTAGTCTAAGGGAGTTTTGTGCAGCGACTTAGCATCAAAGCATCAATCACGGCCCAAAGCCAAGACCATCTAAGAAGGACGGAAGTGCTTTCAACAGAGCACTTTCGTCCTCCTTAGATATTTCAACTACAGGAATAATTATTTAGGCTGGGGAACTGGAGCATATTGCAGCTCTCAGATGCACTGGATTACACCTCCTACAGTGTCCTGCCAGGTTGGGAAAAGTTCAAATATTGATTCTCAATTATGGTTGCCCAATTAAGGTGGCTGGTTGTTAGGGAAAAGGAAGGGGTATATTCATGCAATTCAGTCTACTCATTTTGAGTCCTTTAGATGTATTCATTTATTCATCAAATTTATATGCTGCCCATCTCACGATTAGTGACTATTACATTCTAGAAGGAAAAGCTCCCATGGAGTATTCATATGCTTATTTTCAGGGCTAAACAGAAAAATGATAATGGTAAAACGCGTTGAAAAATCGGAATACTTTTAACAGCCATTTCCTGCATTCACGCTCACAGTTTAATGCTTCCCAAAAGGAAAGAAAGCAATATCTGCTTAGCTGAACAAGAGACAGAGACTTTTTACACAGGCATGCGTTTTCATTCTACCTGCAGCCTAAAAATTTTCGTGATAAATTGTTTTCTGGGAATAGATAGACAGGCAGATCTGTCTGCCAGCTGTTTCCAGTGGGTTTAATAGAGAAGTTGCTCTGAGATTCAGAACTGACACGATAAGGTTTTAAAAATAAAAATAAGATACCCAACGCAAGAGGGTCTGCTCTTATCTAAGGGTCAAAACTATTGCAACCTTATTAGGAGATACATGCAGGCTCCTTCTCTAACTTAAGAGCTGTTAATTAGATGTTAAGCACTGGCTGGAATTGCCACAACTTTACAGAGTTCTTACCCCATCTTTGGACATTAGTCGACGATAAGAAGGCCTTCCACAAGGCTGACCTAATTCTAGCTATATTCAAGGCTTAGTGATATGTGAGAAGCAAGCAAGTTTTTAACAAGTCACGGTGACAATAAACCATGCCTGGGCATAAGGTCTGGGTAAAGCTATTACTGTAGCTCATGAGATGCCATTAACAAAGATCCAGCTACCCCGAGGCAGTATAAATTCAGAATAAACACAAATGTTCACTGTAGACAGGAAACTGCTATTGCGGTTTCTCGTTCCAAGCCTTGAGGTCAGTGGCAGGGTTCACACATCATACTAAGCAATAGTTAGCAGCAAAGTGGCTTGGTGAATAAACCACTCAGCTAAGATCCCACACTGCACTCAGATATAATCCATGTGGCTTGTAAACCCAACAGCTGGGTTCAAACAACACACTAAAAAACCTCAGTCAAACACATCAAATTTCAGCTTGGTGCATTGTACTTTATGGAATTAGACACTGCAAAGCAGAGCAGAGCAAGGTAACTCCATGACTGTAAATCCTCACCCAAGTGGAAGGAAGTGAAAGCTTCAGCTGGAAGTGGAAAGTTCTGCAATAACTGTGGATGAAAGACAATGCATAGATAAAACAGAAGAGTGTGTTTTTTAAGAGAAACATATCTTTACAAATACTTCTTTTCAGGAAAAACAAAGAGCTGTATTAAACATATTACTTCCATAACAAAATCTTCTCATTATATATCATATAGATATATGAGTATATATCTATACTATATGAGTATATATCTATACTCATATATCTATATGATATGTACTAGTACATATCATATAGATATATGAGTATATCTCATAAAAGGTAAATTGAACACCATTGTATATTTGGCAGAGTGGAATAGAACCTTATCCTAGACTGCACCCATTTGATGCTGGAAAATAAGAAAATCCATGCTTGTCTATTTCCTTCACATAAATGTATCTTGCCTGAAAAAATACTGGGATATCACAAAGACAGCTAGATTGTACCATTCTAGTTTACACATGCAAGGTATGTGGGATAGTATTTGAAAAGGTGGGGTAGTATTTGAAAACTTTGCCCCTTTGTTTGATGTCTGAAGTGGTACAGCCTCAGAAAGTGGTTCTTCCATCACCACCTTCAATTTCTGAATTTCTATGGCTGAACATAAAAATCACCTGTTCATTACAAACTTAGCAAAGCCTCCTGACCTATTGGGAAACCGATTTAGGAAGCCTGTTAACTTAAACCCTTCAAAAATTTAAGACTTGGCAAAACACTTTTGTCTTACATTCTTTCCGCTGAACAAGCTGAGATTTGGTTACCGTAAAAATGGGATATTAACCTGCGGTTCCAGTATGAAGAAAAGGATGAACTCTTCATTCAAGTCTTTGACTCTGAATACAATTCCAGTAGGAAAAAAACCAGAGGAATAAGAGTTTAAATCGAAGGAGTAATTCATCAACTGAAAAAAAAATGAATGAGCTGCTCAAGTTCCTTAAAAGCTCAAACAACATTCATGATATGCTGGCTTTTGAAGTAGGAACTGAATTATCACTTTTATCCCAGGCAGAGTATTAAGATAATTTCTTCCCTTGTAACCAACTCAACATTGTGGCAAAGGTTTTAACCACAGCGATCATCTACAAAGAACTCTTCACTATGATCATGGGAAACAGGAGACAAGATAAGCTTTTACCCATAGAAAATAATTACTTATACTCTGGAGACAACTGAATGCTTAATTAAGGGTAAACACAGCAGCTTCTAAACAATAAGATTCCGGATTCTTTTGTCTAAGATCAGAAAAGTTTTAACAAGCAAACAACAAATCTTTCTTCCTTTAAGTACCAATAAAAAAGAACCAAAACTTTCGGAAGATATACTAGCCGGTTCCTCCCTCCTTGTTTCTCATGCTTGATATTGCGTCTTGATATTTGGTTCTTTGTCACATGAAAGGAGAATTGTGCGTTCACTTTTATGGGAGGGAATCAAAGTATTTAGTTTGGAACATGGTTGTAACGGGGTGAAGCTTGCTAGATGTTGGCATAGGAATCCAATTTTGCTCATTCTCAGTTGTCCCTTAAAGCATATCTAGTTTGTGTGACCTTGCATATCTGAATTCAGCTGTCTGTCTGTAGATCCCTTTTCTTGGTCATTTCTGGGATGTAACCATATTTGACCAGATTTTCAACACGGTACCACTAGTTAAAAGCCACTTTGTTCACATTTTGACCTGAAATCTCATCAGCCCAGTAAGCATAGTCAAGAACAAAGGACTGTGAGAACTGTCGCCTAAAATATCTGGAAGAAAGCAAGATATTCTTTCATAGTATCTCAGATTCAGAATTGTTATTTATGCAGAGAGGAGTTTTTTAAAAGGGAAAAGAACAAACAATGGGGCAGCATCTCACGAGATGCAACAGAAGAGCAAAAACTCTGTGGACAAAATTTAACTCACTCTCAGGCAAACATCTAAAACTACTCGAGGGAGCTTCCATAACTGATGGACCAGGGGGACATGCAAGTCTCTACAACGTCAGAATTGCAAACAAGATAAAGTGACTGACAAGAGACCCAAACATTGACTGATTTGGTTTTAATCACCACCAAAAATCTATAAACAGGGGTGCCTGTGTGCCTTGAAATGTTTATTTTGGTTCTTAAAAGGCTACCTAAATTTTACATTAGACATTCTTTTACTGAAAAAAAGAAGACAGAGAGCTGCCTTGCTTCTGAGTTCACTTTTGCTTGCAGTTTCTTCTCGACTTTCAAGAACACTCACAGAGCCCAGGGGGTGCCACAGGCTTACATAAAATGTAAAACTGATGAATGGCTGAAGTTCAGAGCTTTACTTGGGAGTGTGCCCAACCGGTCCACAAAAAGATCAAGAATAAGCAGAGGCAATGCTGGGTGTCCTGTAACGGGCAAGTAACACACCAATAAATCAGTGCATAGTAAACAGTCACACTGTCCCTTCCTCCCCCAACTTCGATCATTTTGTGAATGGGAAGTCACAAAATCAGGAGCTATTTTATTAGGGAACTCACAATATATTCTCTAAATTCTAAAAACATGTCAGTCCAAAGATGATAGGAGGTCCTTGGTCTAGAAGATGACAAGAAAATCAAATGCTTCTTAAAGCAGAGGATACTTCAAGGTTACTTTCTTCTTCTTCCAAACAATCCCAAATGCGATTTCAGGACAGCAGAAGCCAAAAGACTGATATTATAGCCATCCTGACAAAGCCTCAAAGGAAACTAAATCATATTTTCCAGTCTCTTTGGAGAGAGGAGTTGACTTGTCGGCCCATCGTAATAATCAGAAGCCTCAAAGCAAACTGAGGAATGAAGGTCTACCCAGCTGAGATCTAAATCCCAGCTTTTTATATTGTCGGCTGTTAGTCAGGGAATCATTGGAAGAGGAGGGATGCATTTGGCCCCAGAAAAGTTCTTCAGGAACCCAGGCTGAAGGGGAAAAAAGGTTATTGTAATCTACGATGAGACTGTAAGTAAAGTATAAATCCACCACGTTTCATTACTATTATTTTAGCAGCAGCAACCAGAACCAATCCAGTGCAGGAGGAAAGCAGTGAAGGTCATGGGCCACCAGTTCAGTGTGGGTTGGTAGACAGATGTTTTTGGATGTCCCAATCTATGGAGAGGGTGACTGGTCCAAAGTCACCCAGCTGGCATTTGGCAAGACTAGAATCTGAGCCTCCTTGCTCTTTGCCCAGCACCTTCATCACTACACCAACAGGCTCTCCCACTAGCACATATAAAAGCACTATTTTGACAGTGGGAACATCCAATAATTCAAAGAGCCCTAGAGAAAAAAGGGTCAATCCAGTTCAGCTCAGGAACTTGAAGAAAGATAATAGATCAACAAAAGCCATTTAGAATCGAGATCAAGTTCAAAGCAGAGAACTGGATAAGCAGAAAGCCTTGCTGTAATTTTGAAGTTCAAGAGATTCTGCAGAAAGACATGATTAAGTGAGAAGGGTCACAAGGCTGGGAGGGAAAGAGAGGGAGGGAGGAACCAATGCAAGATGAGATTGTGTTTTCCCTGCCCCACAGAGCAAAGCTGCTGGGAGTTGCAATCCGAAACAACTGGAGAAAATCCAACTGGAGAAGAAACTCTCATGTGTCTGAAATATCAGTAATCTGTACCAGTCTTTCAAGCAGTCTCTGTCCTTGCATTAATGTTTGGCTGCCAGATGTTCCTGCGTATGCAAATTTCTGTAACCTTCTCATACCTGCAACATCTCTGAGGTCCATTCTTGCCCTCCAAAACTGGAAATGCACAAAATGGGGAGAAAGCTTTGCTTCATCAACGAACAAAACACTGCATTGCAGAAGTTCTGCCAAATCATTTTGACTCAGCCACAGTTCTGCAGAACCAAAATCTGAACACTTCCATTGCTCCAGGTCTTGGACATAGCTGAATCTGGATGAAGGTGGGGGTGGGGGAGTAAGGCAAAGTTGGACATACGGTATTTTTCTCTTTCTCCTCCTTCCTTCAACAGCTTCTTGTGCAATAATCCAACTGGCCCACATATCTTCCAAGTCAAGTCCTTTCCTTTCTTTTTCTGATTCTTCAACCACAGATACCCTGGGCTTCCCCTGCCCCCCACTCCCTGCTTGAACATGCATTTCATTTGAGCAAAAATATGTCACTCCAAAACCATATGTGCCACGGACAGAATGTTTCATGCACAAAACTGCCCTCTGGTGATCTGGATGGCTCCCACCTTGTGAGGAAGGGATTGAACACCAGGCTGTTTCTAGGTCAGGGCATAAATAAAACTACAATAGGTGGTTCATATTGTGTAATAGTTTATTCTTGGGCACCAGGGGGGTTATGTTTGCAGGGGGGGTGTCTGTTTTTAATTTCGTAAGACACCAGACTCAATTGTGGAAGATGGGCAGCTATATAAATAAATTCTGTATGCCCCTACCTGAAATCTATGTTGCACAAAGCGAATTCATAGAAGAAAAAAACTATTGATCTGTATAATTAATCAATGGGTATGAAAACTAGGGCACTTAAGACAGTCTTTTCTCATCTTGCAAGCCGCAAATGTGTCTGATCTTTATCTCCTGGTCTATGCCAGCTCAGCCAAACATTATGTTGGGTTGCAGTAATGGGGATTATTATTCTAAGATCATGCTGGCTGGGGAATTCTGGGAGCTGAACTCAAATATCTTCAAGGTGCCAAGGTTGAGAAATATTGTTCTAGATATGCCAGCATCAAAGTGGAGAAAACTGTTCCAGGTTTAAAAATAGATTCTTAAGAATGATTGTTATATGCTCACTTCATTCACATAATGAACAGCAGCCCAAGCGGCCTCAAGTAAGCTTCTTGGGAACAATACAGCACCACTCAATTAACTGCACTCATTAAAACAAGAGCAGCATACAAAAGCAGCATGTAACACTGGCATGAGTCCCTCAAGACTCAATAAGCAAGCCATCAAACAGACTCTTCAAGCAAGTCTGGCACCCACCAAGTTGCATGACATGGCAGTCATCAAGAACCCCATCTGCAAAACCACCGCAGGAAACGAATCCACACAAATCCAGAATGTAGACAAAGGAGGCTACACTGTTGGCATGATAACTTCCACTCTGTTCAAAGCCCAGTGGCAGAAGCTGGCACACATCACTTGAAGAATGTATAACTGCTGGAACCTATGCAACCCCATAGTGACACCCAGGAACTCCTATGCAACCCCATAGTGACACCCAGGAACTCCTATGCAACCCCATAGTGACACCGAAGAACTCCTATGCAACCCCACAGTGACACCCAGGAACTCCTAACCCTGGGAAACTCAATTCTATCAAACTCAAGGTCCATCAAACCAAAGAGCCCTTGTGGCAAGGCAGGAAGCAAAAAACATTGGGTTTTAAGAACATTTGATCTTAAATCCTATGGGATGACCTGCCTTGTCCTTTGGGCAGTTTATTACATGGAACAGCAGTCCAAAGATCAAGGGAGCCCAGATTCCATTTATGAGATATCTCTACGCATGGCAAGACAATGCAAACAGCTCGCTTCTCCGAGCCTGGGAGAGAACGAAGCTTGTTCGAAGGACAAAGTTTGATGGATGGGGCCATGTCAGGCAGTCCTTGTACAGCTTGCCAGGAGACAGTGTGTGCAAGAGTTTCCATCTCAGCCATAAGGTTCTACTTTAGTGCAGGAAAATGCACAGGAGCTTTTTTTGTTGTTGTTTTTTACAAAAAATAACGGTGTGCGCAAAACTGAAAGTGGTTAATGCAAAGAACCTTCGTAAACCACACAATTTATTTTAAGAGACTTCTTGCACAAGCCCATTGTTTCCCGTTCCAAAAATACCGACTGAACCTTTCTTATTACTTTACACAGCAAGAAAAAGAGGAAAAAACCAATCCCCCTTGGGTGCTTTTGAAAAAGGAAAAAAAAAGCATGGGAAAAAAAGTCTCATCCCTTCTTATGAACAAAGGAGTTATTAATAAGAATATACTCAGGAGTATAAACCGAAAATGGTTCCCAAGATTAGCAGGTGTATCAGTGCGTTACCTGCAATACGCTACTGAGTGGTTTTGCCTCCTAGTTACTTGACAAGATCATAATATATATAATTTAAAAAGAACAACTCTGCGGATCCAGACTGTGGATAGGAAAAAAATCTTAAGATTTTTTAAGATCCTACAGACTGTGTAGGAAAAAAATCTTAAGATTTTTTAGATTAAGAAAGGAATCTAAAAAAGGAATCTTTTTTCCTTTTCCTTAAGAAAGGAAACGTAACAGAATCTTGCCAGCTTGCCAGAACAATTCCCCAGGCCAACTTATTCCTAGCACATTTTAGATGGAGTTAAGCTTGTGGCTCTTTTCCACACCTTCCCCCTTCCTTCACTGAGCTTATGAATTTGTTCTGTGTCAGCTGCTTCCTCCTTTAATTGCCTTGATCCCTTCTCTGTTTCCATAGCTTGCAAGGCACTTCCTCACCCAGACTAAGCCCTGTCCGTATTCTGAGGAATCTTGCTGGCTAGGGAATTCTGGGAAATGAAAGGCACCCATCTTAAAAGTTGCCAGGTTTGAAAAACACAGCTGCAACCTCTCACTCAAGCCATTATTTTGCACTTGTTTCCAGAACATGGTTTTTGGAGACCTAGAAGGGGAGGGAATCAGATGCCTATGAGGATAGGGGAAGAGAAAGAGGAGCATTCAGTAGGATGTAAGGCTTCATTGGGTAACCCTGGTTCACCATCATTGGATGCTCCAATGTCAGTGGCATTGCTCAGCGACTGCTGTCCTCTCAGAAAGAATAGGGGGAAATTATTTTGTGGGATCCTTGTGTGGTTGCTTTCTTGCAGACGTTTCATTACCCAACTACGTAACATCATCGGTGCTAGCCTAACATTGACTGATGTGCCCAAGTTGGGTAATGAAACATCTGTAAGAAAACAAACAAACTCAGACAGCGCCAAAGACTCCACAGTTCAAACCAGAACTACGAACATTTTCTTCTACGTTCTATGTTTTATTCTACTTGCTTTGGAAGAAGTTTTGATGGGATCAAAATGCCCTTGGTAATTTGGTTGGAGTAGATTTGGGATATTTCTTTTGGATTGGGCTTAGGATGACGGTTGGTTATGAATAATAAAATCAAATAACAGTCGAGTTTTCCAGAACACTCAACCAACTACGTGATGGGCTTTTGATTTCTCTGCATTGCGATTATCAACCCGCATCGGCCTGTAATTTCCAATTGTGTACGATAGCCTTGGATTCAACCAGCAGAGATTTTAGCCTCTAGAAGATTGACTACCTGGAAGCAGATCAGCACTGAACTTCCCGATCAAAGCCAACCTCTTGTTTTTCAAGGCATCTACTCCATATATCTACTCAATGGAGACTTCACCTTCTCCTCTCTACTTTGATCCCATGAAGGTCATTCATAAGATACCAGGAATTAAAAGAAACGGTGCTAGACTAAGACAGAACACAGTGTTAAAACCACAGCTGCATGGTAGCTTTTATCTTATCTGTCCAAAAGAAAAAAAATCAACTTGTTTATCAAGGATAAGCTGATCGAAGTTGAGAGATTCAGATTTCTCTTACGCTGACACAACAGACAAGAGTCAAATGCGCGGTAGACAGCACAGTCCTTGAAGCCAGTCACTGCAATTTGTCAACTATTGTTTACGGTTTTATGTACGGTATGAACCATTTATTCTGACATTTAAACCAGAATGTATGGCTCACCTTGATGGGGCTAACCTATCAATCTAGGTTTTAAAAAAGCCATGTTTTAGTGCAACGTATGAAATCAACCAGGTACGAATACACACATTGCAATTTTGCTCTCCACACACACTCTATGCTCGAGCTTAGCATTCTCATTGTTTGAGGCAATAAGTGGGTTGAGAGGCATCAGTGGAAAACATTTCTTCCCCTCCCTGCTTTATATGTGGCTGTATAATGTGAATGACATATCAGTGATGACTTTCCATTCATAAGTTACTCATCCTTGCAATGATCTACCATCCAGTTCAGCATTTCCTTTCTTCTGCTTCTTCGCAGGAATATCCTGTGTCTGTGGGTGTGTTGTTTAGGGTGACCATTCTGGAAGGTCTCTTGGATATTTAAAACCTTCTCTGCCACAGTCCCAGCTTACCTCATAAGACCAGACACACTGCACTCCTGCAAATCTCCGTACGCATCTGCCGATCTCCACATCCTCGTGGGTGGTATACATCTCTCGAAGGCATTCCCCAATGTGAGGGACCATTCTCCGAAGCACTTCTCGGCTCATAATGACTCCTGGACCCCCCATGCAGAAGTTCTCCCCAGACTCCAGGGCTAGTTTCCCCATTTCTTCAGTTGTACCTAATCCTGTTTGCCCAAGGAACAGGGGCTCACTGCTGTTCAAACTCCGTAGGAAGTTCTCTAACTTGTCTCCTTTTACATAAACATCATCATCAGCTCGCATGAACCATTCATATTTGTCCAAATAGTGGTCATGCATGTACTTGAGCATCATAAATGATTTCTTCTGTGGTGGGTAAGAGTCATCTACACCAGGGAGCGACACAATGGGGATCGGAAGAGACGTATCTGAGCCTTCGCTGGAAAAGAACTCCACCTTTCCAGGGATTGTGCTGGACCATGTTCTGTAAAGGAAGAAACCAAAACCAAGTTACAAAAAGAAAGACTGCAATTTTTACCTTGTTTTCAGGCTATTATTGCCCATTTGGGGAGGTTAAAAAAAGAGAAAGAAATACAGACAACTACAATTGGGACCAGAACTTCCATTACTAAGCAATAAAAAAGATGAAAGGTTGGAGGAGACAGTTCTGATCATGAGTTCTTCCTGGACCTTTGCATTCTGTCTGTTCCTCCTGAACAGCTGAAATCCTATCTAAAATTTAACAATCCCAAATGCAAGAGATCTGACTGCTGATCTCTTTGCTATTCCTAAGCGTGGCAGAACCTAGCAAAGTGAAACAGTGGCATAAAGGACAGTTTACTGTAGAAAGTCAGATCCAGAAAAAAAATAGGTAGAGGGTGAGACGGCAAGCTGTGTGCACATTGTCTGATTTTGCACACCTGACTGATCTAGGCTAAAGAGAGATTGTGAAACACAGCCACTATTCCAAGCAGATGCAGCCTGGTTAATGCTTGAAAGAGAGATCATGAAATTCCAGGGGTAGAGGCCAGCTGATTAAAATATTAAAAAAAAGCAATGGAAAACCATTTGTTTTATTTGTGTCAAAAAATCTACATGGATATGGTGATGACAAAGTCAGGCTCAGTCAAAGGAGTTTCCATTCCCCCCACCCATATATATTTCCATTTACAAAATGTGCACTTTTAGCAGGAAGGGGTGTGAAAAAGTATTACTTATTCCAGTAACAATAAGCTCTTCAGCTTCCTACTCATATAGGTAGCCTTCTTCAAAATGTAATTTCTGACCTGGGAAATGCTCTCAGAGTGTGAAAATGAACTGCTCCTTAAATATGTATCTGCTATTTTATACCAGTAATTCACAGATACTTTCAGATGAAGAATGGCTCTGTTCATGCATTAAATGTAAGAGAGGGAAGAAAAGATGGCTAAATTAATTGAAGTACCTCACTGCTTTCACTTTGCTAGGTTCTGCCATGACTAAATGATTAGGAATGGCTTATAAGGTTGACTATATTAATTGAAAATACACACATTTTCAATTACTATTATATTTAGAAGCAGAGGGGGGGTTTCACACTGCAAGAAAAAGCAGAAGCCACTGCTCCTTTACCTCCTAAACTAATTCAGGAAAACAATCGACTAGATTTCTTCCATTCAAATTGATGGTGATATTAAGCCAATTAACACTCAGTGGCAAACATGCACAGACACTAGGCTCACGTGAAGATTTGTCATTTCAACCTGAAATGCGTTTTCTGCCCAAACGCATGCAAAGGATCTCGGCAGAGAGGGTCCTGTCCTATGATGGGTTGTTCATTAAACATTTATCAGTTATCCTGTTTAAAAGAAAATCGAGGAGACTTGAGATGTAAAAATGCAAATAAAACAAAACGAAAAAAATAAAATGCCCAGTGGAAAAAAAAATGCCATGAAAAAATCTCGGGGATTCTTGCTGCCTACGAAACTTCAATTCTGGGTAAATCACTCGTCATCCTAGCCACAGAACAGGCCCAGGACATTTTGCTCCCTATTTTGATGAACAGATGACAGAAGCTAAATGAATCGACTGGAGAACCTTTCTTGGGGATTGGTGGAGGGAGAGCATTCCCCGTTCACCCAAAGCACAAAACAAGCTTAGAAATCGGAGGGAAGGCTTAAGAATTGCATCAGTCACTTGAGGCATCCGCCTAACGGTAGATATAGCCGGCCGTGGACAACCATGATGTCCATTGTCTAACCCTTTAACTCGTTTTTCCTTCCCCCCTTTGTTTTCTTTTAACAAGACCCAGCCGGGGAGTCCCCTTGCAAACTGAAGCAAGCAAATCTCGCTAAAATCCACGCCGGGGAAGAAGAGAGGAAAAGGATCCTTTGCAATTGCTCTTTCTGTTTTCTACCCTTGCTCAGGGGAGCCAAGAGGCAGAGAGACCGTTTCCAGTAAGCGACCAGTAAAACAAAAACACGACCTCTTCTTCACTCGCGGAAAGTCACAATCAGGAAACAGACTTCCCCTCTCTCCTAATTAAACCGAGGAGAAACTTCCTACTAGACAGTAACCAGATCCAATTCCTCCAGGGGCGTCATAATCGGTTTTGAAACCCAAAATGAAACTCAAGGCAGAAGTTGGAGAGAACGACAAGCGCTGGGGACAGAACGACAGTGAGCATCCGGTGTTGGGTTCGCTTTGCTTTCCTCAGCTGAACTAAGCGCGGCACCGCTTTGCAAGAGGGCTACTTTCCCCTCCACAAGACAGACCCTTCCAAGAAAAGTGGCAAGGTTAGGTTCTCCCAGCTACTCCTGTTTAATGACTTCCCTTCAGGAGAACCGATTAATTGCTCTTCCTCCCACCAATGAATAATTAACTGCAGCTGACAACAGTATGAAATCCGACAGACAGGCCTGTCTCGACAAAGGCAGCAGCTTTGAGTTTCTACGTTTCTGCCTCGAAAGAATTTCACAAAAAAGGGAAGATTTGATCTGGTTAAAGGGAAGCACCTCTTGCCACGTTAGCCGGAGTTGCAAGGAGCTGGAATTAGAGTAGCAACTCCTGGAAGATCACAAGTTCCTCATTTCTACTGGAAGCCATTCCCTCACCTAAGCCATAAGATTGGGACGTGTCTGTTCTGGATCCAAGGAATCCAGCAGTCCTGGGAGCTCGGTTAAAGCATCGTGCAAGGAGGAACTAAAAAACTCAACATGGTGTTGTCAGAAGTAGCGTGTAAGTAAGCCTACAACGTGACCACAACCAGGGCGAGAATTTTCATTGTTAAAGTGAGTTGTTACGCCTGATCTTACGACCATTTCTGCCACAGTTCTGAAGTGAATCATGCTTGTCGGAAGCTGGCTGGGACAGTCAGAAATGGCGACTGTGTGACCCTGGCTGCTGCAACCATTGTAAATTCATGCTGGTTGCCAAGTCTCCAAATTTTGTTCACATGACCTGGGGATGCTATGATGGTCAAAAGTGTAAGGACTGGTTGGAAGACACTTTTTTGGGTGCTGTTGAAACTTCAAACAGTCGCTAAACAAATGGTTGTAAGTGAAGAACCGTCTGTGCTCCAGAAACGCAGCCAGCTGGACTTCTTTGTGCAACACAGGCTCATCCACTGTACTGTGGACACCACTTTAGAATTTTGTGTGAATCCACCCCATTGTTTTCTCTTCCACAAACCAAAATTAAGCAAAGTCTGGTGAAGTGCATCCTTGAGAAAAAAAGCTTCTGAACTTGGCATCTTATTGCCCAGCTGGTCTATCAGAAGGCTCTCTTGACTTATCCATCTTCTTTCCAGTTGTGCAGAAATTGTGCTTCGGGGTTGTGATCAGAATATTTACAAGGCATCAACTTCTCCTCCCACCAGCCTTCCAAGCCTTTGTATTACTGACAGCAGAGGAGCCTGGCTGGGCTTTCAGCCTGTTCCCAGATTAGCAAACAGTAGATTTGATTTGATTTTTAAAAAAGTGGGGAGACGAAAAAAAGTATATAGGGGAATTAAGGGAGCCATCAAAAAGGGTGACCTTCTTTTCCCATATTGTAGCTACAGTACAGATTACCCAATGAAGCCGACGATATGTAAGTTCAGGTCTGACAACAGAAGTAAAGATCTACACAAAGAGCAATTACCTTGCTGCGTGGTGAAGGCCAATATCACTGATGCTTTTGAAAGCCAGATGTATCAGAAAATGACTGAAGCCCAGGACCGCAAGTTGTCCTCTACTTACAACCATTTGTTGAGTGACCGTTTGAAGTTACCACATTATTGAAGCAAGTAACTTACAATCAATCCTCGCACTTACGACAGTCATAGCATCCTCAAAGTCATGTGATCAAAATTTGGGCGTTTGGCATCCAGCCTGTATTATCGATGCTTGCCAGCTCATGGGATCACCATTTGCAACCTTCCCAGCTGGCTTCCGACAAGCAAAGTCAACGGGGAAAGCCAGATTCGCTTAATGGCTTCATGATTCAGTTAGCAACTGCAGTGATTGACTTAACCATGGCAAAAAAAGGTCATAAAATAAGCTTTATAAAACAAGAGACATGACTCGCTTAGCAAGCATCTTGCTTAGCAATGGAAATTCTGCTCCCAATTGTGGTTGTAAATCAAGGACTACCTATATTCATAGTTAGGTGACCATGAACGCAGACAGAATTGTTTTCCTCCACAGAAGCAATGAGTAAAGTGTGATGCACCACAACTTGCTTAAACTAACTTCCCAGCAACTTCAACCAGCGTGACTGATGCGTCAGCGAACTCTTCATACGCTCCCAAGTATCTAACTCTGCTCTAACAGCGCAAGGCATAATTCTCAAACAAAACAGAACCATAAACCAACCCCTGCATCTTCCGAAGACAACAGGGACAACAGACTCCATCATTCCTGAGCCACTGAATCTTTAGAGTGATGGGATTTGTAATCCAACTTTTCTGAAGAGTGCCAGGTCGGAAGAGGCCAACTTGCATCATCCCAAGGCTAAAAGCGCCCTTGCTTGCTTTTTGCCTTGGTCTGTGTAAATATCAACCAGTTAAGGTTGTATGCTGAAGTTCCTAGAAACGTTTTCTGCTTTCTATTTGCCCTTTCTGATTCTTCAGCAACAGTGTATCTCTCCATCAGGTTTCTTTGTATGTATTGACCAAGAACATAATCAAGCTGTACTTCAGAAAGGATACAGAATTCTGATTACATAAACAGACCAAGAGGAAAGTGCTACAGTGATACGAAATCGCCTCTAGGACACAAAGCCTTGGGTGGCCCAGCGCTTTGGATCCTATTTCCATTATCAAGAGAAACTCAGGGAGAGCAGCATGGATTTAAATCAAGAGAGGTCTGGCAAACAGGACCCACTGTAGAAGGCATGATGCTATGGTCCACGTGTAATAATAGTCATTTCAAAAACATACCCATACTTAGAATATTTGTCGCTGGATTTCTTAATTCCAGTCTTCCCCCTGCATCTTTCTTACATCGTGGAGCATCAAAAAGGAACATCAGTACAGATTAAGGGCCTTAGAGTTCAGGGAGCATATATCATCATTTGATATCAACATTTGATATATGTATAATTGTGCATTGAACAATTTTATACTGGAAAGCCACAAGGGAATCAGAACAGTCAGAGGTTTGTATAAGCCCTTGCACCCTTTTTCTTCAAGTAATCTGATGATGCTTCTGAGTTAACAAATCAGGGGAGGGATCTCTGAAGCGAGGAGGCAAAGTTTCATGTCGTTACTGGTTTATGTGCGGGTCTGTGTGTGCACATACATGCATGCAGACTCTCATTCAAATACATATAGACTGGGCAGGGCCTTTTGCAGATCAAGCAAAGAGCAAAAGCTTTTTTTAGTTATCATCTGGATAGCAAACAGCTTCCTGATTAGCAATAAATTGGTGGCTTGAGTTATACATTATTCTATGATATCATTCGCCATTATTTATTAGCTAAAATACAACTGGTTTAGTTTCCCCAACACGCTAGTTGCAAAGTATGCTTCACAAGCCAGAACAGCTGGGTTTGTATATACAACACATTAAGTCACCAAACCAACCACGTTTTAACCTAGCATACACATATTCTGTACAAATTTCAAATACTAGTACTTTGGTACTAGTAGCGGGGGGAAAACTTTTTACAGCTGAAATGAAAAAAAGAAATCCTACAGCTTTCGAGATTTTTTTTTCTGGGATCCTGATTTGCTGCCAAACTAAAATTTCCAACAATCCCAAGTGAGAGCTGGATAGATAGACCAAACAAGGTCCCCTTGTCTCTCTGCATATATGCTGTCAGTGCTCTAATTATGTATTTTCTTAGAAAGCATTTAAAGTCACTTATCTAAATGCAAAAAAAAAATCTCCAAGTGTCTCTTTTTTCACAGTGGGTGGGTG
>JANHZU010003845.1:209845-231229 GCA_032468055.1 Acrochordus granulatus
GGCGGGGCGCGGGGCGGGGGAAGAAGGCCGCTGCTGGGAGGCCGGGGGGAAACGCTCGCCGTTCGCCGACCCCGAGCGCGGCTGCCAAGCGGGGCCCGGCGGTCCGGGCAGGGCATGGCGGGCCCGCTGGAGACAGGACACGGGGGCGCGGGACGAGGGCACCCCGAGGGAGACGGGAGGCATCGGGGCAGGGCAGGGCAGAGCAGAGCAAAGCAGGCGCCGGTGGGAACGGCAGAGACGGCGCTGGGTCCTCCTGAGCGGCTTGGCTCAGGGCTGGGCCCTGGAGGGCAACCTCCTTGGCCCCGGGCTCGACGGGGAACTTGCCCCTTCGAAGCTGCCGCGACCCGCCCGACGGTTGCGGTGTCATTGGGGACCTTGCAAAAATCATCACTCAATCGCCGCAAGTCTCTTCCTTAGCCAACAGCAATCCTTCTGCTCCCGGGCACAGCTTTTGTTTTAAACGTGTACCTTCGTGGTTGTGCCTGAGGGCACAAAAATACTCACGTTCCCCATCGTCTCTGAATTAAGGGGCGAACAAGTTTCTTTTGGACCAACAGAAGGAAAGGAGAGTTTGGTTGGTAGATCGATAAAGTAGACAGATGAGGTAGTTCGGGAGGGAGGGAGAGTGTGAGTGTGAGTGTTTTATTACAGACACAGACCCAAAGAAATCCTAAAACATTAAAATAAATCATAGCTTGATTCTGTGGGGGGCAGCTACAGGGAAGACCTTAGTTCTGCCCGCTTTGATGGACTCAAGAATATGATTGGAAATAGGAAGGAAAGAAAGAAGCTGCGCTGGGCTGTTAGAAAAACTTCAGCTTCTTCTATAAGGCTGTTCATCAGTGACATCCACATTTTTTAACAGCAAGCAAAGTTCTGGGTTCCCCAGAACTCTTCATCTGATAGGATTTTAAAAAATAGAAAAGGAAGTGGAAGAAAGCTTTGTCGTTGGAACCACCCACTTTTAAAAGAAGAAGTGAGTTAAGCCTCAGTTCTTGTCCCACTGAGCTGAGAGTAAGTCCCACTGTAGTCACCGGCTTATATTCCTCATTTGGTGTGCATCAGGTGGTGCTGAAACTGGGATTAGAATATTCCATTAACATGAAGGAGATTTTAGTTTCTCTGTAAAATGGCAGAGAGAACATCTACATCATGTTCTGGTTTTAAAAATGCTGTGTGTATGCAACATACTAAGTTTTTATAGGTAGTCCTTGACCTATGACTGGGCATTTAGTGATCGTTAGAACTTACGATGGACTCCCCGCTCCAAGATACTTAAGACCTCCTTCTGAAGTTCTGATGGCTGGTCCTTCCCGTTCATGTGACTGCATGTTGGGTGCTTGGCCACTGGCCTGCATTTACAGCCATTTGCAGTGTTCCGTGGTCGCAAGAGCACATTTTATTGCCAAAAACCAGCATTTAATTCTAGTTTTTGGCAAAAACACCCCATAGAAAACAATGGGTTTGTGTTATGACTGTGGTGGCTGCTTAATTATTGTCACAAAAAAGGTAATAAAAATGGATCCAGTCATATGATGACTTTATAACCCCCATGACTTACAACCTGTAGTAGCCTTAAATATGTCTACTATAAAACATATTCTTATCCTATCGCTCTATAAATTAAAACTATACATTAACAAACATAAATCTAAAACCTTTATGATACTATAAGTTTTATACCATAAACCATTAAGATTAAAATTTATATACCTATGAGGTATACATGACCGTAAAATCTTCGAGCCACTTTAAAATTCACAGAACTAATTTAGCTTAAATAACCTAAAATAAGGTGGCCCTAGCTTCAAGTCCTTTTTCCCCTGGAAAAAAAAAAGTCAAACAATGTCCATGCATACATACATGCATTGGGTTTGCACAAGACATTTAAACACAAACTTGCCAACCCTCTTTCATATTTAAAATCCCATATAAAATATGGGGTATTTTACGACAGTGGGTTGGAAAATCAGAAAACTGGATTAATATAATTATGGTTATATTCATCAAAATACATGTGTTGCAAGGTTGTTTTGGAGGGGGGGGCACCTGGAAGAAGGAAACCTCAGTGCATCAGTATGAGCTTCTCGGGGAAAGGTGGGATACCCCAGCAATTGAACACATGCATTATATATAGCTTTTAATCTGCTCCAGACAGGTACCAGATCGGTATTGCTCCTGAGCATCTCCCTTGGAAAAGGACAATAAGAATATAATTGATCATAACACAGATCATAGATTGCAAAAACAAAAAAATCCCTCAAAAGCAGTTAGAAAAGTCCCAACCAGTTTGGCTGAAAACCCAATCCATCCAGAAGGGACCACGTTGGGGAAAGCTGGTCTAATGCTATTGTTATTAGTCATCTAATGGATGGTGATGCTTTCTTTTTTGATGATGCTTTCTTTTTTCAGTCAAAATCAATTTGCTCAATCATTTTCATTCATCCAACCTAGAAATAAGGAGGAATTTCCTGACGGTGAGAACAATTAATCCATAGAACAGCTTCCCTTCCACAGTTATGGATGCTCCATCGTTGGAGGTTTCCAAGAAAAGATTAGACAACCATTTGTCCGGGATGGTATAAGGACTCCTCCTTGGGCAGAGGGTTGGGTTAGAAGACCTCCAAGGTCTCTTCCAGCACTAGGTTTCTGTAATGACCAGTCCAGGATGACTTTCTCCTCCCACTCCCCTTGTTCCCCTCTCTTCAGTAGGGCCCTGGGAAAGCCCGCCTCCCCGTTTAGTAAAAAGGAAGCCCTTGGCTCAACGTGGCAGCCTGTCCTTCAAACACCCCTCAGACTCTGCAGATTGTCAGCGTTCTGCTTCCTCTTTCAGATGACTCAAAGCACATAATTGCACTGAAAACCTGCTTTTGTACAATATGACTTAAACCCTTCGTTCCTTTCCTGCTCCCACCCAGTCAGAATCTGAGCATGATTAGGGGAAGAATTGTAACAACGGGGAATACTCCTTTTCTCGCACTCAACCAGCTGGACATGTCTTCTTCCTGGATGCTCCATGACCTTCTCTAGTTTCACATAGGGGAAAATACGGTGAGTCTAAGAAGCTGCAGTCCAACCATTTCCGTACTGATCCTCTGAATGGGACTTCGAGGTGGGGTGGATGAATAGATTGAGCACGAGATCGATCTCCCTATTGATCTAAAATGTCTCTTTCTGGTCAAGAGATGCCGAGTTGGGTTTATTTATTTAAACACAATATAGAATTGCCTGTCTTGGAATGTTGCTTCTGGGCAGCAGATAGTGTTTTTTTTAAACTTCCTAATAGTACAATGTCATCATGACACAATTAAACCATAACCCCCCCTCCCCAAAACAAAAATCATATCAACACCAACAGAGATGGCCTAACCACCTGGCCTCAAAACATACAGCCAGGTCTTTAGAGACTTGTGGAAGACTAAAGAGTTGAGGTCATCCAGACCTCTGGGATAATGTTGTTCCGTATCAATCCATGGTAGGGCTTGCTTACAAAAGACAATTTGTGCTCTTTAATATTTATTCAAAGATCAATTGCACAATCAATTTACAAAGTCACTTTCCATGTTTCCTGATTTGCCACACCAGCATAGCACTGTGTATACTACAAATGGTTCTTCTAGGTCTTCCAAAATGATGGATACGGGATAATACAAGTTTTCATTATTAAGAGTAAAGCCTCTTTCAAGACAAGGTCTAGGTTAACTCCTGGTGACGTCATGAGACATTTCTCTGGAATTTTCTTGGCAGCGATACGGAAGTGCCTTTCTCCGGGATCTTTCTTTGACATTCTTGGCCAAGGGTTGCTACTTGCTGGAGCTAAGGGGTGTGGGAAGGTTCAAAAAGAAGTTTGGGAGCAGAAGCTTCAGAATGCTCATTCCTGCCCTGCCTGCCATCTGATCCAAACTGTTTTAAAAGTAAAGCCATCATGGGAAAAAGGAAAGTAGGGTCTCGTTTTTTTTTCTGAAATTGCCAGAAAAGAGAGAACATTGGAGAGAGAGAAAGCGCCAGAGAGCGGATTCAGAAGATATGTCGATTTTGAGGTGTTGCCATAAAAACATGCTGATCAAACAAAATCCTTGGGAGAACCTTCCAAAGGGTTCCAATTTCTTTGCCACCTCTGACTTTTTCTTTCAAACTGGAATCTCAACTCCTTCCTTCGGAAGGTGGTGCTCCAAGCATCCATTTCAAACCAGGCAGAAACTGGAGTGAAAAAAGCAGAATTTTGACGCAGTCAAATAATGAAATTACAGTGGAGAAGTCAAGCCAGGAAAAAAAGTAACGTTGTGCCTGTCACGATTCCCTCCAGCCGCTGTTAGTGTTTTTTCTGGACAAGGCAGAGGACCTCCAGATTTCCGGCACCCAAATTTCTCTGATTGGTCTCTTTGAGACCAGATGTTGAGAAGAATCTCCATTTCCCTGGAAACTTGCCTTTTGGCAAGTATTAATCAGCTTCTTGCATACCCAGATTTGTCACTGTAAGGAGCTTTGTCCAAGTTCAGACCAATGCTGCCCTCCTGAGGCTTCATGCATCTTTTGTGCCAAGGTCAGACTGCAAATATTTCACTTTTGGAAAATGAAGTATTGTCGCAGTTGGAAAAAAAAATCTGACATCTGCATTTAAACCAGCTGAGGGTTTTCAAAGAAGAATGTCCAAGCGCTCTATTTCATGAGAAAGATTTAAAATTGCAACACAAATAAAATACTGGTAGGGGTAGTGAAAAAATGTGGCCAGTGTTCCAGTTATGTGGAAGAAATGCTTACTGTCCTTCGTGAAATATGCAAAGTATTTGAGAAATGGAAAAGAGAGAGATCAAGAAGGCAGTATAGGATGGGCAACTTATAGCCTTCCAGATTTGCCAAAAAGTGGAAACCTCTGGAAGTTGAACTATTTAAAAATAACTGTTTTTAAAAGATTAAAATGTTTAAAAGATTAAAAACTGCAGCTTGCTAGCCTCTGCCTGTTTCTTAACCAAGTTTGTACTCTATGCCATAATATTTCTTCAAGTATCTTCTAGGTATTTTCTGTTTGGACACATTTTAGATGCAGCTGTCGATTTAGTCATTACTTGATATCTATGTTTTATGTCCTTACTGTCAACTGATTCTTATTTCTTTCTTATTTTCATTAGCTGCCAGGGTCATTCTAGCAATATAGTCACTATAATTGGACTCTAACATTTATTTTTATCCCTTTATTATTATTTTTTTATAAACAATTCAAGGTGGCAAACATATTTAACATACCTTCCTCCTCCTATTTTCCCCACAGCAGCAGCCCTCTGAGATGAGTTGGGCGAAGAGACAAGCTGGCTTTCATGGCTAAGGTGGGATTAGAGCTTACAACCCAGTTACTATTCTGTTACCTTAACCACTGTATGAAACAGACTCTCTCTCTTTTAGTTTTGAAGGCATAATCATGCCTTATGTATCCATTCTTCTCACTATATTTTGCCTGGATATAACAATAATGTTAATTGCAATTTTTCCATAGCTTTTAATATTATACCTAATGGTTCTGTATTTTAGATTTATAACTTTACTCTTTTATTGTTATAAATAATGATTGCCTTATATATGTGATATCATACCCTATTAATTTTTATGTCCCAAACTTTAAATTACAATTTTGAAATATGAAATTATTTCAATATTGAAATATAAAATACAATTTTGAAATATGAAATCATATACTGTGATATGATTTTATAGCTTGTTTTACTATAGTCAGTTTCTGTGCTATATAGGCTGCATTGATATTCAGTGAGTTAAAATATGACTTTTTTTGTTTTGCTAGTCAATGACCAAAATAAAATGACTATCTCAACAACGTTTTGTAAGAAAAATCAAATCCAAATTAGGCAGAGTAACTTCATGAAGATAAAATACGTATTCTTAAAAACAGCATTGTGCATGGTGTGAATTTGATAATGCCTCTCCTTTGATTCCTTATAAGGATGCAACTCTTGTGATTATCAGCATGATCTGAATATGAGTTGGCTTTTTCCTCCTCTTCCTTTTCCTTCTTTTGCCCATTTTGTTGGACAAACTGTCTTGGTCATGGGAAAAAGTTGGAACTATTTTTTAAAAACTTTCACTTAGCCTAATAAAAATATTTGGTACAGACTCTGACACTTGTTCGTGATTTGTTTTTTGTAAGTCAGCAATCAACTTCTGAACCTCAAAGGTGACCATCTGGAGTGTTGTTGCGCACCTTGCAAACTGTCCTTGTCCTCTTCCAAAATGCTCCATGGAATTACCTGTGGCATTCCATTTTCTGCTAAACCATTTCAGGTTGAAGGGTTTCCTCCACCCTTTTACGGTAAAGGTGCAAATGCATACTTGTGTGTTTCTCCTTCAAATCTTGGAGTATTACATCTAATCCTTTACAATGTCGACTTAAGGAGGGTCCATTTTATTTATATGAAAAAAAAAATCAGCATTTGGAGACAGATACAACAGGAAACAAATCTTGTCACTATGAAGTGGCCACATTAACTTTGGCTTAACTCATGCATCATACAAAGCCGGAAGATGGGGTATTGTGGTTTTAGATATTCTGTAAAACCTGCTCATAATGTCTTATGTACTTAACCATGAATAAGCATAAAATCATGCTTTTAATGCAGCTGATGAATCTGGCCAGGTTCTCCTCTCCTTATAAAACCAAATTATATTTTTGTGCCTGTAGAAAGTCCATTTGCATGTTATTGCAAAACTAATCTACAGCTTGGGTGTAACAAACTAGACTACAGTGTTTTACTTGAATTAGGGCAAGTCTGATCCTATTTCGACTGACTCCTTTTTCTACAGGATAACTTAATACTTCCCATTTTAATTTCAAATGGAGGAATAATTTGTCTTCTCAATGTCTGAAAGGAAAAAAAATTCCTTTGGATGTTCGTACCTTGGCACACATTTTATGTGCCTTGAAGGATGGAAGACTTCCGTAAACACAGGCTTGAGTACAAAATAACCCCTGAAATGTGTCCAACAATTTTATGCTGTTCACCTATCAATCACATCATAATTCCATCAAAGAAGCCAGCCAACTCTTACATTTTTTGTGCTTAGATAAGCATGGCAACAGGGACTAAAGCTGAGATGAAACTCAAACAGTGTCTGGAAGCATCTGCTCTACCAGATGCTCCCAAGATTGCTTCTTTGTCAACCAAAGCCGAACTAGCCAAGTTTCGCCATCTTTCGTTCTTAGCTACCCACAAGGAGCCTTTTCACAACTTGCTGTTTTTCAGAAGAGCTTCCTTAAGGGTTGTATCACTACAGCTCTTTCCGAATTTCAATTCATCGGTATTTAAAACTCATTGATTATGCCCAGATGAGACTGAAAAACTTTTATGAACATTAAGTAGGTTTACGTTCCCCAGAACTAAGTTCATATCTCATCTAAAGAATCATTCAGCTTGTTTTGGTTTGGCTTAACATAATGCGTGAACCTAGTCACTGTCACTTATTTGATCATCCTTTGTTTAGCATCATCTTCTCCGATCCAGCATCTTACTGCTACTCTTGTTATTCATCCTGGAAGCAACTCTTGAGCCAAAGCCTGATTTAGGGTGATGTGTAGACCCAAGCTATAAATAAAACTCTTACAATTGGCAAACAACATAGATTTTTAAACAGTTTTTTAAACTTTTGTTGTGATGCAATTACCCTGGACGAGTGAGAGTCTTCATAGACAACACAGATCAAAGGTATGAAAAATAAACCTCGTAAGGAGCAGTAACTGTCAATAAATTTAGGCTTTCTTGTGACAGAGGAACAGACCCTGCAACACTTAGTTTGGATAAAAGTATCAGCATCCACGATCTGCAGAGTGAAAGGATCATACAAGCAAATGGAACATTCAAAACATAGAAATTAATTTCGAACACTGCCCAATATTTCATGGTATCAACAGAATCAGGACCATAAAATACAGGGCTCCAAAGTCAAGGATTCCTTGAGTATGTGTTAGTGAAGCAACCTTCTGGAAAATTTCTTTGACCAGATTTTTTTGTTTCATTCTTTTTCCAGGCGACGGAAAGATCATTCTCTGCACGACAGTCAAATCCAGGAATGTTTATAGCGATAAAAATATTGACAGTTATGAAAGGAAATTAGTGTTATCTCAGATTATCGAGCCATAAATATCCATCTAGACATTTAGACAGATAATTAAACGTGAATTGTATGAACAATTAAGGAAAAAAGGAAAGTATAAAAGACATAATGAAATCACTTCAGCTCTTTGATACATAAACACAGTTTCCCTCTTAAAATTGTACTGAATGACTCACATAGATGTGGAAAGCATTTACTTGATAAATCTTAATGTAGAAATGGGATGTAAAAATGCCATCCGTATTTTGCTAGGATGACCTCTTCTGTTTCCATGTTAGCTTGTTCTAACCTGTAATGGACTCACACTTAGCAACATATGCCCTTTTTCACATGATTTAAGGGTAACGTAGTCCATGTCTAAAATCCTTAAGTGTCCCAGTGAAGCACATTATTCTACATATTTCAGGTATCAAAATTCTTTTTGTTTAGCTAATGCTAGGTAAAACAGTCTGACATATAAAGCAATGATGTACCGCACACACACACACACAGAGACATATAAAAACCATCATAAGCTTCCTTGCAAGAGAAGGAATAATGAATTGAGTTAAAGAAACAAATATTTTGGTTGTTAGGGAAAACTTCTTCTTGCAGCAAATCCTGGGGCAGGAAGATCATGAGGTCACTTTGGATGTTGGCTTGACAGTGATCCATCAATGCCTCGCTCGCTGTGAGATGGGCGGCAACGTGTTTGAGAAATAAATGATAAATGTGTGCAAGTCATGCAGTTGTGGTATTTGTTATCTTCATTATTTGATTCTTCATATTTATTATTATTTTCAACTGCATTCATGATACTGTTACTGGTAATCCTTGACTTACAACCACAAGAGCGTGTGGAACTTCTATTGTTTAGCAATGTGGTTGTTAAGTCGGTCACACCCAATTGTACAACCTGTTTTGCCACAGTTGTTAAGCGAATCTGGCTTCCCCCATTGACTTTGCTCGTTGGAAGCCCCCTAGGGAGGTGGTGAATGGCAATCGCGTGACCCCTGAAACCTGCAACTGTCATAAGTACATGCCAGTTGCCAAGCACTCGAATCGCAACCACGTAACTGTGGGGATGCTGTGACAGTTGGAAGTCACTTTGTTCAGTGCTGTTGTGACTTCGGTTATTAAACACATGGTCATAAGCTGAGGACTACCTGTATATATCTCCTAGTGTTGTTGTAAGGATAAGAGGTGATTTATAAACTGATCAATACATTTAGCTTGGTTTAGAACAGGATCCAATACACATCCAATTGGAACTGAGTCTCCCAAGTTCAAACAGGGTTTGGTTCCATTCAGACACATACAAGGTTGCGGCTTTAAGACACGTTTATTAAACTAGAGCACACAGTTTTCTCTATAGAAAAAAAAGCTAAAGAAACAGATCTCTTGCAATTGCTATTTACAGTATTTTTCTCAAACAAAGCAGAAATGATAAAAAGAGTTTGGCAAGAACTGCCCCGCTCAGTGGTTTCTAATCTCAGTTGCCCTCGGTGGTGTGGTCACCATTTAGAAGGGCCACGTCATCCAAAGTTGGTTGCTACAGGAAACAATCAGTGTACTTTATTTGCATCGGTTTCCATGACTCGGTAGGAACAGAAACTCAGAGTCAAGCTCTAAAATTCAGGGAAGTGCATGGCAGTTGAGAGGCATCACCAACCTTCTTTCATGCCCCCAGAATCCCACAGCAAGCAACCCACAGACAGCCACTGGTTGCGAGGTGAAGTTTATGCCCTCCGGTGTCAAAGGAAGACACCGGTAGAATTAGCCTCATCCACCTGAGGAGGGGCCTCTGCGTCCTGGTCTCCACGAACAAGTCCCACCACCTTCTCCAGACAGGGGGTTATAACCTGGGAGAAGAAAGAGGAACTTCATCACATGATTTCTGACAGGGAAAATTGTAGGGAAGGACACAAATTAACGAGAAGCAAAAGGAAATCTGGAGCTTTTCAAAACCATAACAGCAACAAGGACAAAAAACTATTTCTTATACAAATACCCTGTGTATGTAGGGAAAATGGCACCTGTGTGCTAAGAAACATTACTCAGATCAAAAGGAAACTAACAGCATACATATACACTGAAACTTCTGATCGCGAGCACCTCTGTTCATGAGATTTTTTTTTATTTGTGCAGGATGATTAAGTCGTTCCAATGATCTTTAAGAGACAATAAGTTTATTGTATCCTACACTCCAAGTATTTTACTTCCTATGTCTTCACTGGGGAACAAACAAATCCTGGTCCATGCAGTGCTCATCAAAGCCAGCTCTATAAAAGAGGTCAACAGCATTTATTAAAACCAAAAGGCACACTGCAAAGCATCAACATCCTTCAACAGATACACAAAAGATTTAGAACCTACAGTGCTCCAAATTTTGATTAACCCACATTCCCAGCATCCCTTATCATCTTATGCATGCTGACCAAGACTGATGAACACTGTGATTCAATGTTACAAAACCAGTAACAGAATATGTTTTGCAATACTTAAAAAATAAAGAATTGTCTTAGAAACAACAGAAGCAACACATTACAGGAGAAAAACAACATTTTCTGGAGGGACAAATAGATCATGAAGTTTTATATTCAGCTAGCCTCAGGTTCCCAATCCATGAGATGCAGAGCTTCATGGAAGGAAGCAAGGAGTATCATGATGAAAGGTACCCCCCTCCAAGATTACTTGCTATTAAAGAGAAACAAACACACAAGATTCTTGATTGAGAACTTACCATCACCTCGTAAGGGTTTTCTGCTGGGTTTCGGTTTCGCAACAGGTGTTGATGTTGAGGTTCCAGGCTTGGATTCCTGAAATTTAGTGAAGAACTCATTCAAAAATTGGATTTCAGCTCATCTTTCTAATTCAAACAGTTCTCCCACTCAGCACAGAGGACCAACCTGGTTGTGTTGGAGAGTCTCCTTGTAACTTTTTCCTTCTTGCATGCTTTCCCACATGGCTATCTTTTGCCTTCTCTTCTCCTCTTCAAGCTGAGAGGAAAAATATGCAGGTAGAAGATTAAAATGCAATTATCTTTAAACAAAATTGCAGAATGTGGGTGCCCTCCAGGCTTCCCAAAGGAAAGTAAGAGGGCCACAGAAAGAAGAAGAGTGGTTGACAATTCACTCTGGTTCTCTATATCTTGCATCTTCCCCCAAATATGCTAGACTTCAACTCCACTAACGGCCAATCCACGTCACAAAAGGGAATTACTGGAAGTGAAGTCCAACATTATCTACAGCACACAAAACTGAGGAGTATAACTTCCACTGAGCAGGCCTGATGTAGGCAGACAAAAATGAAAAGAACTAGCATCAGGAGACAAGATTTAAATGCAACAGCTTCTGTGCAAAAATATCCTTTTTCTGCATAAGAATTCCCCTCCCCCAGGAGAGCTTCCAAAAAGACAAGCAAAGTAGTTTGAAAGGTCATTAAAACACCAGACTAAATTTATATTTTCCAGACATGGAAAGAATTCCTCCAATGGCAAATCCTAGAGGCATTCTTAATCCAGAAGAGATCGCAATGCACCTTTTCCCTTCAATATGAACAGAAAAGAAGTAAACCATCTTATACTGATGTCACAGGAACACAGTTCTCTTTACAGCCAGATAACTAAACAAGTTAAGTGAAATGGAGGATGAAGACAATTTAGATGACCGAGGAAACGACATGCTAAAAACAATGGAGTCCTTTTCATTTTTTTCTCTCTTGGAACATTCAGATTTTTTCAGCATGTTTGACCTCAGCTGTCCCAGCTCTATAAAGAGAAAGAATGTACATGTGTTATGTCCCAAGCCCCTAATATTTTCTGTATATTTCAAGCATTAGGCTACAACTAAGCAATCCATACTGACCAGGTTCACATATTACATTAAGCTATGGTTTACTTTACCAACTCTGTTGGAGAAATTAGAGCAACCTGGTTCACACACTACACTAAGCCACTATGTTTTTTTACATTCCACAATCACTCACTGCATCAAACCATTAAGCAAATAAGCCACTGTGTGGTTTAATGCAGTGTATGAATCCAACTGAATAAGAAACAGATTCATGGCAGCCAGTCTTTTAACAACTGCTTTACTGTCTGAGACAAAGCCACCTTCTGGTTGGGACATACCATCTTTTGCTTTTCCTTAAACTTCTCTGCTTGGACGTTCAATTCTTCCTGCATCTTCATCCGGGCAGCTAGAAGAGCTTCTTGTTGTTTAACCACAACATCTGGTTCTGAATCGATCACATAAGAGAATTATCAAAAGCTTAAAGTCTGCTAGAAATCACAAATTTGCACTATCCTGTTGCTTTTCAACTGACATTGAAACTTGTCTTAATTTGCCATTGCTGCTTAGAGTCAATTACTTCTCTGTGGTTTAATATCAGCAGAATAATTCAGTTCTTCAGCCTGGAATTCTCTGGAATGTTGATGGTAATTGCTGTTATCTGTAGCCCTCACAGACAAATATGCTAACCCAAAATAGGAAGAAATGAACAAAGCTATGCTTCTGAAATAAAACATGATTAATCTGAAAGTCTCTCCTATCAAACAGAAGGGATAATTAGTACTGACTGACCCAGAATATCATAAATTCCTATACACAAACAACTTTGGGACCCACTTTCCTGAGTTAATCCCAGCAGATATACATTCCAAAAACCTGAAAAAAGAGATAAATTTGTAAGAGAAACATACAGCCTGGAATTTCAAGAACCAGGGAAAGAAGGCAATTGTTTTTTATTTCTCATGAATCACAAAACCTGGAAACCACATCCCTGTTCTGGTTAATTCTGTGAATACTATCAGCACAGTATCTAACTAGCAACAGTTGCAGATGATAGCATAACGCTAACAAATAATTACTGGGATTTGGTTGCACTTTATCACTAGATGCATCAGCTTTGTAAAATAAAATAAGTCAAAATAAGTTCTTGCTCCAAGTTGATTGCAATCTAGTCCTCTGCATGGAAGGAAAGAGGGGAGGAGTTTATACAGGTAGCCCTCGACTTATGACCACAACTGGGATCAAGTTGATTGCAATCTAGTCCTCTGCATGGAAGGAAAGAGGGGAGGAGTTCATACAGGTAGCCCTCGACTTATGACCACAATGGGATCAAAATTTATATTGCTAAGCAAGGTGGTGGTGAAGTGAGTCACGCCCAATTTTACAACTTTTTTTGCCAAGGTTGTTAAGCAAGTCACTGCAATTAAGTGAATCATGTAGTTGTTAAGCGAATATGACGTTGTTTTTTGGAAGCCAGCTGAGGTTGCAAATGGCAATCACATGACCCCAGGATGCTGCAACCATCATAAACACCTGCTGGTTACTGAATTCCAAATTTTGATCACACGTCTGTGGAAGATGCTTCAGCGGTCATGTGTGCAAGGACCGCTTTTTTTCAGTGCTGCTGCAACTTCAAACAGGCATTAAATTAATTTCCAGTTTTTCACAAGCTTACTTACTCTGTTCAGGAAAACAAGCTCACCTTGCCACTAACGAATCTCATATCCTAACAGTGGCCTACATTTTGTTAGCATTATAATAACTGCATCCCGCAATTTTTATTTATTTTATTTTCATTTGTTATGCACGATGAGCTTCCTGAACACAGAGAGAGCAGCCATTCAAGAATATTGTTCATACACACCTATAGCTCTTATGGGCATGCAGGATCCTTTAGTGTTACGAAGATTTTTGGAGAGTTTTTGTACGAGCAGATAAACACCAATAAAACCGAAGAGGATAAACCAGCCATAATCTGATAACAGTGAATTTGCTGGAAGAGAAAACAAGGCAAGAATGTGGATACAGAACAAAGAACAAGGACCACTTTGGTATGCTGCCACAGTAATGTGGCAGTGAAAAAAATACAGTTAAGTTACCAAAGGACCAACGAAAGACAAGAAAAACAACATTATTCCTTACATCTGCGGTGCCCGATATCTAGTAATTTATCATTCACAGCCAGTTGCTCACATTGGCAATACGACACAGAGGATTTCTGCTAATCTTTTGCAGGTGTAGCTGAAGTCTTTGTTTTAATTCCAAAAGATATGCCTCTGTTTTTTGTACTTACAAAAGAGAACAATTTTATTTGGCTGTTGTGTCATTTTGTAACAAGGCTACTGTGTCATGTAGTACTGCAGATACAATGTTAACTTTTAACATTTTATTTTAATGTTTTTTTATTTTATTTTAAGGGGTTTATTTCATTTTTATTTTTTAAATGTTTGTAATGTATTGTTTTAATATTGTTAACCGCCGAGAGTCCTTGGATTTCGGCGGCACACAAATCAAATCAATAAATAAGTAAAATAACTACCGGAACCAGTTTTTCCCCCCACTTCTCAGAAAATGTTTCTCCTCAAACAACAAACAGACATGTAAAAAGAAGAAAACTCAGGAAGGAAATGATTAAAAATGATACATCCGTATGAAACACACCAGCAAATACCTGAATTCCCAACATTTCAGTTCAGGTATCACTTGAATAAAATAAACCTGCCCTTTACCTCAATCTTGGAAGAAGTTTTATGACGTGATTGCTGGGAACTTGGCTAAAAAAGTAGAAAAGGTCACATAATATCACAGTACACCTCAGCCTGGTACGAACAAGTAAAACATGTATGTACAAAATCTGACCAGTTTAAAAAAGCTTGACGGAGATATTGCTCAGAAATTCTAAGTTTTGTGATGGAAAAAGGGTGGATATGAATTAAGAACGTATTATGAAGGAAATGAAAGCAAAATCAAAATAAAAGTTTGGGTTTATTAATATAAGGACTAGAAGGCTCATATTTTGTGGTGTTCTGAATTCCCTATGCATGATTTCCCCCCTCTCCTTTCTTCTCCCTTTTGCACGGTGCCTTAGACGGAGATTTTACAAACCCAGACTCTATTATTGCTTTATTTAAGATCTCTAAACGGATCAAAGTGCAAAACACCAGCACCGTTATCTTAATCACAACAAATGCACCATCCTGAATATTCAGCACTTCGTCTAGACTGTTCTAGATCAATTTGGTGTCCAGATTTCAATACAAAGTTGATTCCGAGGTGGTGCCCCTCTGCAGATATAAAGTATGGATGGTGAGGGCATTACACCCTATGCAATTTATCGTGATCCCAGTATTTGGAGAACCGCAGAAGCCTCTTTTCAAATGCCACATACGTGTTTCAAAATGATTCCAAAATGCACCCGAGCATCAACGCAAGCGCTTGCCCCGTGAAAAGACACAGCTGTTTTAAAGACCCGAAGATGAGTACTACATTTGTGCTACTGCACAGTTGGAGGGATGTTTTTTGTAATCCCCCCAAGACCCAGCCTCACCCAGCAACAGGCTTCAAACGAGCGAATGAGCATTCTAAGGACCAAGACGCGAGGCAGGAAGGAGGTGTCCGTGACGACTGATCGAGTGCGACCACAGTCTCCCCGCGACGTGCTTTTGAATTTCCAAAAGTACTCAGGCTCCCTCTCGGCAGCACCAAGCCCAGCACTGTGAAATCAAAACCTGGAGAAGATGAGGAATTTCGCCTCCTTTCCTACTCTCCACATTTCAGCAACCTAGTTTCAGGGTGGATCTGGCTCAGCGACGGAGAGGAACGTTCCACTTTTCACCATCCTTCCTCCTGTTCCGCACTGTTGTTCGTATTCACCGCATGCACCACAGAGTCAACCAGATGCTGAAAGTGGATCTGATGTCCTTTTGTCCCCCGTTATCGAGTCCTTCCCAAGGACTTGGAGAGGGGCAGATGTCGTGCTCGGACAACGTTAAAGGTATCATCGCATTCTCATTGTTCACCTCCCCACAGAATCAGCTGAGACTCTGTTTAGGCTGGACTGGATCTGGCATGCTTGTCCTCCACCATCTCTGATGGTGTTACAGGCATCGTCGCGGGATGTCAGCTGTTCCAAAGCAAAGCTGAGAATTTTCGCAACTGACTCATTTATTCTTACTGTAACTATTATACACTCTATTTACTGTTATTACATTTTATCCCTGCGAGCCATATGAGCGTCATCCAGCCTTCCTCTTCTTGATCACCGCTGCAGACCTTGTGACGTTACTCCCCGAACCCGAAGCCCACACATCTGAGAATGATGGGAACTGTCATCCCAACACCTCTGGGGAGCCCCGGGCTGGCAAAAAGATTAATCTCTGTAAGATGGGCTAATGTTGTCCGCCTCTCTCTCTCTCTCTCTCTGCTTAGGCCCGCTCAGACCCGTCACTTAGAAACGATAAACTGCCACTGAACATGGAGGCTCTACTTGGAAGCCCTCCATTCGGAACTTCTCCCAAGGAAGCCACGAAGCGCCCTCCCCACTTCAAAACAGACTGACTCTCACCCGTCTGGAGAAGGAACTGGACCCCGTCCTGCCCCACAGGGGGGTCCTGCGGAGCCGGGGGCGCGTTAGCCTCCATCCCGCCAGAAACCGGATCTGCTCAGTCACATCCGGGTTTCTAGGCCTCCGACGTCGAAGCCAACGACAACGCCGCACCTCAGAATTCCGTCACCCAATGAGAGTGCAGATCAAGTTGACCCAATCAAGGAGACGAAGGAGGGGCGACACCTCAACCAATCGGGAGAAGGGAAAGCGGCAAGGTTGAGATGACTGCGGCTGAAAGGGGAAAGCCAGGCTTCTCCGGAGAGGGCGTGGCTAACTCGGAGGCGGGGCGCGCTTCGCACGGAACTTGCAGCCGACGTGGAAACCTACATCCAGTCTGCAAAAGTTGTAAAAAAAAAGAAAAAAATCTTGAGATGCACGTCATGCAGAGACACCCGCTCAAGAAGCGCAGCTCCACACGTGTCCATCGAAATGCATTACATATTTACATGCATACGTGTGCACACGCATACATACGCATACACATTTAATGGAAATAGGGCCAGCATGTTCTGAATACCTCTGTAAGATCCCGATCTTTCAGGATAGGCCATAAAAAGTTCTAAAAAATGATTTCTGCCCTGCCTGGATTTGGCCCAAGCATATCTGTCTTTTTTTAATCTCACTGGACTTTGAGCACCACGGAAGATGCTTCTCAGACAGGATTTCACATTTGCAGGAATAACAGACTACGAGCATCGGGAATCCAGGACAGACATTTCAGTTCTTTTCTGCGTACGCTGCCAAGTGGGTATTGTCACAGGAGGCAGATCAAAAGAGCTATTTTGGTAACACCAGTAAGAAGCCCAAACATATATACCTCATTATCTGGTTTAACATGAGCCATATGAGGTCTTTTTTTAAAAAAATCAGGAAAAAGTAAAGCAGGTCTATTTCACCATTTGACATATGCTGGGAATCAAAAGTAGTGGCCGTGGTTCCTGCTTATGTGCATGGCATTACAATAGGAACTTGGATGTCACAATCTCTTTTTTCCACTGTCAATGTCTTTAACCCTCCAACTAAAATGATAAATTTCAGAGTTAATTCTAAGTTTAGCATGTTGTATCCTAAACACTAAATTTGCATTGTATAGTAACTAATCCTTGAACCTGAGTCTACAAACCTGTTTTAACAAGCAAATTCCCAGAGCTTTCTACTTGTGACAGAACAGCACAATAGAACAAAACAAAAAGCAGATATAACTGGAAGAATGCCACCCAGTTAACCGCTTTAGTACTATTAGTTTATTATACTGTTAATCTACTTGAAAATAGTTTAAACATCATTAAATCAGTTTACACTGAATGGCGCGATGCATTTCAAAGAAAGTCAGCTTTATTTAACATCAAATGTACAGTATAAAATTTACAAACCACAATTTGCATATTTCCATGGTGCTTGTTAACAAAATTAAACAAAAAAACCCCCCACTTATATTTAGGAAAGAACTCAAAAGGTCAGCCGAATAATAGCATACTGTAAACTATTCAAGATGTCATAAAGTGCATGTTAAGATCCATTGGCAACTGTATCTTCCTCCATCTCTTCCTCGGCCTCATCTGAAGGGCCTAAGTAACAGAGAATAAAAATAAATTTACTTCTGTCCACCTGAGATGTGAAAGATCCTATTCTTACAGAAGGAACAGCTGTACTGGGCCAGTTTTTTTTCCCATTTGGAAAGATTAATGTACAACATTTCACATCAATTTATCAACTTTAAGTTACTCGCAAGTTCTGACTTCTTTGCCTTCAACTGCAATTAAAGACATGTTACCATACTCTGTCACCAAAAAGTACTTCTATGTTACTTGTTTTTGTTGTATTTCAAACAATATACAGTGGAACCTCTGATTGCAAGCCTAATCCATTCCGGAAGAATGCTCTTAGTCCGAATCGCTCTTAAACTGAAGTGAGGTTTGGAAAATGGAAAGTCAGACAATCCATTCCATGCCCCCAAAAATATTCACAAAAAAATCATTTTCAGTGAAATTTTACGTAGAAATGATTGTCCCTAATATCTGAAACAAGTAACAATGATTAATACACAGTATAAAGTAAAAATAGAACAAATGAACCAGCACTTATGGATCCGCTTCGAGGAAGATTCTGGCATTGGCTGTTGCTCAGCCGGCGCTGTTTGGGCAGCCCGGTTGGATCGAGAGGATCCGCTGCTGTCACCACTGCTTGAGGGCAAAGTGACCTTCTCCCTTGGCAATGGCTTTCCAGGAGTCTTTCCTAGGTGGTTTGGAAATGTTTTTTATCATAACCTGCTTCTGTGCTATGAGAGGGGAGAAGAGATGGCAGGAGGGGGACAGGCTGGATGGTGCCATGCAAGGAGGGCTGTGTATGCACATGCACGTGTGTGACAGGGAGGATGGAGGGTCAGTCTTCCTACGCTTTGAGAAGAGTCCTGGCTGGCATGAGGGAGATGAGAGGGAGGAGAGGAGGGGGAGGGGCATTGCTTGGAAGGAGAATCTGGAATCTTGGGAGTTCTTTCTCTTCAACAACTTTCACTTAATTTGTGCTTTTTACGCTGCGAGAGAGAAGAATCATTGGCTCCATTGTGAGATTTCTTGTGTGAGCTTATTGCGTGGTGCTCGTCTTGCTAGTTGCCACTTGTTAACCGAATTAAATTTTATTAAAAATTTTTGCTCGTCTTGCGGAAACCTCATGAACCGAGGTGCTCACAATTGGAGGTTCTATTGTATTCTCAACAAGAGGACAATTTCAATTTTTTAGCCTTGAAATGTTCCAGTCTACCTTCAAAGTTACTCTAATTTGCTCCAGAAACAATGAAAAGCCCCTTCTCTGTTCTTTCAATAGGAACTGATCAGCTGTCCCTTTTATATGGTGGAAGACTATTTCTTACCAGCTTTACGGTCCCTGCCAGGTATTTGACCAGCTTGCAACAAGCCTTTGAGCCTCTCCACTTCAGCCAGAGTTGATGCATTAGCAATGGCATTCTTGAAGAGAAACATTAGAAGTCACTCATGTAAATTAACAAAGGCCAATGAATAGTCAAGTGACTAGTTCAAAGGATATAATTTTCAGTAACAACATCGCTATAAATTTATAATCTTTGAAGCAATCTATGCACAAAGAGAGAAAGAGAAAGCTACACAATGACAGTAGCAAAATCAAGCTTACAACTGCAAACAAAATGAAGTTCTGAAAATTAAGAGCAGCATGCACTTTTATATCAAACTTTGGGCTAGATTTATCCAGTGAGGAGCTTTTGATTGACTGCTTTTACTAGCTCTGAAAATATTACCTTTATAGCCTCCACATCTCCTGGGGAGGGCCCAGATTTCTTTTTGTCACTAGGTAATCCAGCACCTGGGTTGAAACTTCAGAAAGAAATGCACTGTTAAATTTAAAAAGCTCCTCACCTGCTTCTCGAGCTTCCCAAGAGAAGCACAGGGAAGTCCAGATTTCAATCAAGTGTAGTATCTTATCTTTGTTAACAAACTGATACATTTAAATAGCTCTTTCAGAAACACCAGCAGGAAAGCATACCTTAATCCCACCCTCTTAACACTGTACCAAACAAAATATAAATACATGAAAGTTAAGCTGTTGACTTGAATTTTGAACCAATAGGTTGGTGGCAAAGCTGTATTGTTTCTTCAAAAGTAAGCAAAGCAATGCAGTGCTACTTAGTGACTGCTACTACTTCTTCACATCTTGGTTTTCATTTGCCTGTGGTGTTTCTGAAGAGTTTAAAGTGGTTATCTTACGTTTTGGCTCTCCTGGCAATATCCTTTGCAAGCTGGGCACCCCGCTTGCCCTTGAACATTTTCTCTGCCTCCTGACGCTCCTACAGCAACACCACACACACAAAGTTAATGCAACATCAACAGAAACAAGCATACTGTGCATGGTTCTTTTCCCCAAAGCCAAGTTGCAGGACAACCAGTAACTAATATATATAAATGTATGCACACAAAATGTTACGCATTTCAACTTATAATTCTTCTCCAAAGTTGTGTACTTTAAGACAGGTATTTCTTCTGTTTTAAAAAGGGATGTGCTGCTATCAAAGTGGGCCATAAACCATGTCATTAGCAAATTTTATTTAGCTTAGATATTGATATTCAGTTTCCTTGTCCAACCACCTAAGAAAGGAATTAATATCCCAGTTTCTAGGAATAACTCCAAATGTGCTAATTTAAAAAAACAGAACAGAACATTTTTCAAAATGAATTCTAAATTTCCATTTGATCTATCATATGCTGATTGCATGCAAAACCAGAATACCTAGTTTTATCTTAATTACCTTTTACATTTAGAACACTAGTATATATTTTAAAACCTCCAGCCATATGATTGAATTTATGGTACATTCTGTTAGATCAGAGTGGGCAGGAGATGGTATTTCAAATTAGAGTTGCAAAAGTCCATCCATAATTAAAATGCTACGCAGAAAATTAGGTTAAATAAAAAAACTTAAATAATGCAAATTAATATACTTGTCAGGAAACAGTACTTTAAAAGTGTCAGAGGACTTACTTTTAATTTCACTTTTTGAAAATCCAGGACTCTGACTTGTGGAACTTTGTGGATAACGTATAACCTATAATGCTTCTTATTTGTTACAGGATTTCTCAGTACACTAAAAAGGGAAAAGGAAGACATTCACTGAATTCCAAAAGAAGAAATGTGTTTAGACAATTTAGTCCAGGAACTAATAAGAGATAAACACTATAAGAACAATTTGTGACCCCAAAACCCAAGATCAAAGGAAAAACATTGTTCTTTCTGAGCCACTTTGGCTTTAGATAGGAAACTGGAGAAATTGTGGCCCACCCCACCTCATTTTTCTTAATTTGTTTTTAGCAACTGTTTTAAGTAGCAGAAATTTAACAGATTCAACCTTCTCCTTTACTACTG
>JANHZU010003845.1:250183-261072 GCA_032468055.1 Acrochordus granulatus
TATTGTATTGTATGATATTATGGAGTCCCCTGCTATTTGAGCTATAATTTCTAAATTCCAAAGTTGTTTGAAGAAATAAATATAAATACAACTTAAAGCAAACAGAAGACTGGACCAAAATAACCAATAACAGGAGGACAGGTTTGCCCTCATCATCAGAACAAATGTGAGATACTATGGGGAGATGGTTCCTCCCCACCCAATTAAAAAGAAAAGAAAAAAAGAACCAGGGGTTGTGAGGGATGATTAAAAAATGAGCAGCTGGTATTATGCTTTCTTTGATGCTCATCAGCTGCCCTGTTCCATGTGACATTCTTTGCTGTTTCATCCTCCTATGATTTAAAAATAAATGGGAAGCTGTCCTTCTCAAAAGGGAATCATTCTTAGAAGAGAAAAATGGTGGAGAACTGCAGTCCAGGACTTTCTTTGGAAGCATGTCCTGAAAAAGGATAAAGTAAACCGGAGAGGGTGGGAGGAGGTCCTTCTAGAATGAGAGACCATCTAGCAAGGAACCACCTCATTAGTTTATCTTTTCTGAATCTTGTGGACACCAGAGGATTCAGTTTTCATAGCAACAGCAGGAAAGTAAAAAAAAATGCGATTGCTTTCTTCTGAGATTTTCTGATGATCTCCCAACTAAGTATTAATTTAAAAAAGTGAAGCTGGCAAGGGGAAAAAACAAGGATTCTCAGGCCAGCCAGGTAAAACAGTTAAATGAAGATGAAATAAATATCTCCAAGACTGAAGCCCAAGAGTAGCCAAGAACCCACTGGCTCAAAATGACAGAAGAAATGGCATAGGATTGAAAGCCTGGAATGACATACACATGGCTGGATTTCCAGCTGCAATCAGCAGATTTTCTACACGTATATGACTTCTTTCTTCTCAGCCGTGAATAAAGAGCATTTCTTGGAGTTTATCTGTCAATGTTACAAGTACTGTAAGCCTTGGTTGTTGACTGAAAGTGGAGCTAAGTCCTGGAGAGCGGAAACTGATTGCCATGTATGGTCTATTGCCTACCAATAGACTAATACCTGTATATTGTAGCTATGTGCAGTTCCCAGAATTCCTCGTAAACATGAACAGGAATTTTGAGATTTTCATCCACCATGACTGGAGAGAGCCAGATTAGGGAAGGCTAGCATTTCAAATTATGGGAACACACAAACTGAAAAGCATGTCACATATTCTTTATGAAGTTCGCAGGAGGTCCAGCAAGGAGGTCAACAACGCCTAATGATTTTTGGCATTCCCTTTTCTTTGTTCAATCAGCTGAAACTGCAATGCTAGTTTCTGGAAATGGGTTACAATAATTTCTGAAATCACTGCATTATTTTTTCAACAGCTACTCACCTGAATCCATCTTTGCAGACAGAACATTTGTCCATCTCTCCAAAGCATTTCTTACAGTTTTGATGACATTTCTGGCAACGTCTCTGACCTTTTCAAGTAGGGAGAAGAGGCTACAGTGAAAAAAACCCTCCAGAAATATGAAATCATAATTGCAGATGTAACATTTATTACTCACAGAGAATTTAACGGCATGTTAAACCATCTGGCATTGAACTATAAGGGTGCTTTTTTAAAAAAAAGATGGATGATAGAAAGAATTAACTATTCATTTCAACTTAAAATATATCACTTCCTTTCGATTTTGAAGAAATCCTAAAACTTGGCAAGCACATCTTAAATATTCAAAATCTGGGTCAATTAATCTAAAAAGCTAGTTTTAAAACCACTGATGCTTTTCAGATTTTATTTCAAAATGTCAGAAATGTTTCTTATCCCATCTCAGATTTGCAGGGGATTAAATCAGTGTCTTGATTAATATAGTTATGAAGTACTTTTGATCTGAATCCAAAATATTTCTCCAAGGCATACAAGGATGGTGAATCTGCAACATTTAAGCATTTTCCCCCAGAATCTATTTTAAAAAGCTGCATATAGGTATCATATTCATGTCTCTGACAACCATCTTCTTGGAACTGATTGCATAATGCTACTCATAATGCTAGCTGCATCATTTGGAGGTCTTCACTTGCAATTAGAAATATAATTTATTTAAATTCAGGATTCAATAACGTAATCCTGTAGCAGTTGGAACTTATCAATCAACGAACCATAGCTATCCTTGATCAATCCCCAGATATCCTATTTTAATCAATGAGGAACAAACGTGGGAAAGAAAATTGCCTACATTAACCCAATAAATGCAATAAATGCTGCATTAGCTGAAACACATTTCTGCAACAATGTGTGTACTTCTCCAAGTGCTGTCAAAGTAGTTCACCAGTCCAAACTGTGTACATTAGAGAAAAATTGCTTTGAAAAGTACTAAATAAATAAAAATCGTCCTTGGTGCTGGAAGAGAACAAGGAAACTGACACGGACATGAAGCAAAATTAATTTCAGATGGGAAAAGTAAAACATGTTGCAAAACCTTAAAAAGAAGTACTTTTTCCACTGTATATTTTATTAAAGGGCATAAACTGATAAAATAAGTTGCAGCCCAATTTATCAAATGCATGGAGTAGCTAGATTGATGTAAGATTTACATTGGGGTAAGGCAGAGATGGAGAGGAAGGAGAGGAAAAGAGTCTGATCATGTACTGTAGATGTAGAGTACGTGTGCATAACCAACCTGTCTTCCCTTCCATCCATCCATCCATCCATCCATCCATCCATCCATCCATCCATCCATCCGTCCATCCCCCATCTTACCCCAATGTAAATCCTACATCCATCTAGCTACTCTAGTATCTGGTGAATTGAGATATAGCTGATGAAAGCTTATGCCTTTAAAAATGTTATTGGAAAAAGTTCTACCAGACTCCCAATTTTTGCCAACATAGATTGACATGGCTCTCCTCCTACAACATAACAAAAGCAAAATTGGTTGATCTTTCACTCCTTAAGCAGGACAACAGTCAATTAGTGGAACTACAGATTAAGTGCAAACTTTAAAGGGTTTAGAAGCCATTTCAGTTTGAAAGAAGGATAAAAATAAAACTGGTCCTTAAAGCTAAAGTTACGACAAAGATTCGAAGCTCCTGTTTAGTACACTGTGGAGTCTTACAGTTCAATTTTATAAAAGCTTTCGGGTAGCTTTGGCAATCTGAAAAATCTAAAATCAGTTAAAAGATTTAAAACTATTATGTTTGCCAATGTGTTTTTATATTGTGGCTAATGATTGTAAACGTAGAACTGATTTGCAAGAGGCCAACCCAAAATACATCAAGAGGAATATAATTAAAAATGCATAAAAATAATAGGAAGGAAGGAAGGAAGGAAGGAAGGAAGGAAGGAAGGAAGGAAGGAAGGAAGGAAGGCAGGAAAACAGAGACAGGACAGGAATCGTTCATGAAAAGGCACCTAAAAAGGTTCTCATAGGAGAGAAGTTATTATAGATCGTACTATCGATGCCACCTCAGAGAAGATGAGTGCGAGCTGATCAGCCCTGATTTCCCTTTCTTACCGTCCTCAGAGTAAAACCCAGCTGGACACAGCATCACACAAGTATTGGTCTCTTGGTGGTGATAATAACCACGTTTGCATGCTGTGCAGGAGTTCTGGCTTCTGCCTGAGCATGCTTCGCAACCCCTGTGGCATCTGCGGCACTTACGTTGCAGACTGTCCCCAAAATAGCCAGGAGGGCAGGTTTTCACACATTTCCTGGAAAGAGTTCACAAATGTTCCAGATTAGACCAAAAGATGACCCATGATGGCAAGAGCCAATCAACAAAGAGCGGCAAAGTAGCTCTCATAGCGCTCTTCTTAGAATCTTTCTGTGATGTCTTTCATCCTAAACATTACAGCCCTTTCTTATATGTATCTTGGACCAAACAGATGCCCTCCAGATGTCTTAGATTAGTTCCATGTTTGGCTGCATGGGCTGGAAATTAGGGATGGTGGACATGAGGGTGGGGAAATCTGCTTTAAAAAGACAGAGATGGCGTGGAAAGCACTAAGAGATTAGCGCACCTTTTTCTATCGATCTGATTCCTTATCAGGGCTAGCCCGAGAGTCGGAGAGGAGGAAGCTACTGGTTTTGAAAATGGGTAAAGATTTGTCTGGTGGTCATGATAACTGTAAAAATTTGGGGTTAACAGCCACAATGCATCTGGAGGGCAACAGGTTGGAAATGGGTTACGTACAACTTGTTGCTAGTTTAGAAATCTAACATGTGGAACCAACTGTGCAAAATACATTAAGCCCTCTCTGTGCCTGCCCCTGACCAGCGACCCCATCTTTTTCTGGTGTCTCTGCTGATTACCTGCCAGTTTTAACACTTCCAAGGCTGTAGTGGAAACAATTCAGGCACTGATCAGCATTGGGACCATCACATCCTTGGTTGCCACATTCCCTATGACACAGACCTTAGGGAGACAGACAGATCTGTTGAAAGAAGAGATATAAAACTCTTCCTAGTTCAACCTACAAAATGGCATCCAGCACTTGGACTATGGTGTACCATATATCTGGTGTATATTTGCTCTGTCATGGTGCTACCTCCCCACAACAGTGGAACAACATTGCATTTTTGTTTTTTGTTTTCCTTTATTTTTCCAGAATTAAGAGACTGTCAATATACTAGCAGGGTTGTGTGCTTAGTGCTAGACTGGGCACATCTCACATAGAGACAGTGGCTAATTTTCAGAAAACCCTTAATCACTTTGGCCCTGTCATGTGGTCCTATCGTATAATGATATTTTACACTAGAAACAATTTTATTTGCCAACAGTTGCAGTTTGATCAATCTTGGTCAGAAAAGAATGGAATGCCCCTGTAAATCATGTGCTTTGTACAAAAGTGAAGGACATTGGTGTGGGTTATTTTTTTTTTAACGGCTGTCTCTCTGTTGTTCCGAACAAGGCAATCACCAGGAGACACATGAAGTACTATGGGCTGTGCAATTCCACCCTCTGGCTATTGGAAATCAAGTTCAGATGTTTCTATAATTCAAAAAGACTTTCTCATCTTTTTTCAAGCCTAACAATGCAAGCCCCCACAATGCCAGAATTTCTCCGCTTCCGTGTTGTTTCAATTAAAGCCAAGGTTCTTGGAAATCTGAAAGGGATAATATATTTGTATTTGTGGCCCCATGGGAGAAAGGGAATGCCTTTGTCTGGCTTTTATTTTTTTGTAGGAGAAACAATTTTTTTGGAAATTCATAGAAAAGCATTTGCAAGCCGAGCTTTGTGGGGGAGCGGGTAATAATGGAGTAAATATTCTTTCTTGGTGTTACTAGATTATAAATTAACTGTTCTAGTTTTTCTAAGAAACAGCTCATAGATGAAAGCAGAGCTAGGGAGAAGAAATAAATGGCTTGGGGCATTTTACCTGTATATTCATCTTCTTCCTCCAGCATCTCCATCTGATTTTGGAAGAAAGCAAGTTTTGAGGGGTCCATCTCCAAAGAGGGCATGTCCAGCATTGTTGATCTATAGTGCTGGGTGCTGATATTAGAGTAAGGATGCTCAGCTGTTCCATATAAAATGAGACTCCATTCTTTTAATTTCCCTACGAAACATTAAAAGTTAATCGATGTTACCTTCCTCAACGGGCAGTAATTTTAGTTGAGAAGCCTTCTCTCTTAATGAATGAATAACCATGAAAGGAGGTGGAAGAGAGCACAATGTATATTAAATAGTTTTGACATCTTAGGAAGTATAAGGTTGTTTTTATTTAAAGAGGAAAATACGCTACTTAATAGTTCTTCCTTTAATTCTATCCCTCAAATGGTACCATTCCAAGTAGGAGGACAATATCATTTTCCCAACTATTAAATGGGGTTCATGAATGAAGCTGATGAAATTTTAGTGACAAATCCTCTACAGCCCTAGTTAGTCCACAAAGTCTGTCATTATTGAGTTTATATCATAAATTCCATCTTAGCTTACAATCCTGGAATGTAATAAGATGAATAAAAAGATGGATTTTAGGTAAACACTATCTTTATATGGAACTCTGGCGAAGCTTCTTGAGATGTCTACATCCTTGGCAGGAACAAAAACCATCTCCTGGAATATCCTCGCATTTGTTAGTGGAAGTCCATTGCAAAGAAATTGGCAGAGATAGTCAATCTATTTTTGGAGAAAACGCTTTACTGTTGCCAAGAAGCTTAGAGGACACCACCACCATCCACCAGTTAAATTTCCAGGATTAACTATTAGTTAAGCTATTGACTGTTGAAGAATCCCCAACGTTCCAGTCAAGCTCTAGAGATGGACTTTAATAAGTATTAGGCAAATTTTGATTGATCCTTATGTAAACACGACACATTTGCAATTAAAAACTTCAGAAAATAGGCTTTTTGGAGAAGGGTTCTCTGTAGCAATTATACATGGGCTAAGAAATCCATCACGGTAACAGCTGGTGAAGGGGTGACTCTACGGAGAAAAGACAAGTCATTTGGGAGGTCCATTAGCGTCATGACGAATGCACGAGTCCTCACAAGTGAGCTGAGTCCTTCCAAATGAATTGCCTGCATGAGAGCTGTTGGGTCACTGGGAGATCTAATCCCACAGATTCTGGAAGATATCAGATTGGGAAAGGATGTAGTACAGAGAATGAGACATTCATGCTCTTAAAAAGCCATCAGTGCTGTGCCCCGACATTTTCAGGTTTTCTTCACCTCATCCTGTTTGTTGATACTTCAAGCTATCTGACTGAACTTTGATTGGTCTGGATGTCAGCTCCTTCAGTGCCACTGCAAAAAGTCTGCACGAGGTTAAGGGCAATTAAATTCCGCTGCCGGGACTCGTAAGACAAAAAAACAATAAAAAAAAATTTCTGCATTTTGACATAGTTTCTTTGCATCTGCATGTCAGCACTGAATTAGTTTGATGCTTTCTAATGGATTTGTATCAGAGATATTTGTTGCTTTTCAGCCCCCCGCCCAGACTGAGAGAAAATGCTGCTGAACGTAATTGATGGTTGTGTTAGGGTGAAAAAGACCAGACACCAAAAACGCAGGCAAAGGGAAGACTCCAAGGAGCAAAGAGGCCTTCCTCTCAAACACCAATTCATCCTCAGTCATTAATGTCACTCTCAGTAAGGCTGCAAGCTATTATAAAGGACAGTGACACAGAACAGACACATACCATTCGCTTTGATAAATACAGTCTGTCCGGTACACAGATGCATTTTTAAAAATGCTAGAAAAGAATCTTCTTTTTCTTATTGACTTCCAATAAATCATCAGATTTGATAAGAGATGAAAGATTTCTCGGGTGACGTTCCAGTCACTATTGCCAACAGCTTGCAAATCAAGGGACATATTTACAAGCGTTGTTCCTTGCCTCTTGATAATTGCACCTCCTGAACATTAATGTTAAGTATAACAGCCAAGAACCTGTTGAGCATGATGAGAATTCCCACTCGTTTATCCATCAAATGACACACTGACCCAGTTGCAGTGATTGAAAATCTCCATGGAAGCTCTCTACTTGTTAGAGTAGTGCTCCTTCCTGGAATCTGGGCACTGTGAGTCAGTGCTTCACCTCCCGTTGTCTTCAAAAAACCAAATGCAAGTAAATGCAGAACACAAAAGAAATGGGTTTCTTAGGAAAAAGCAAGCTTTGGAAGCAATCAGCAGAAATCTCAGTGCATATTAAACCTGGAAGACACTCAGAATTAAGGCTTGGCAGTACTGCAGTATGGCTGGTTTAGTTTCAGCTTAATCGAGCATGTCGCTAGGCACTGCAGAGCATAAACCACAATTTATGGCCAAGAAAGCCAGGTGAGCATCGTCAACAGTAGCTCAGTTGGTCAGCTTTGATCGAACCAGTTATGGCCTGGCACAAAGTGTGAGCCCAGCCACTGTAAAAAGCAGCATGCTTACCTTGTATGTCTAGGTTGCGAACATGATAGGGTTTATCCTGGATCTCCAGTGTCCATTCTCCAGCTGCTTTTTCACCCCAGCAGTGGACAGTCATGAATTCCCAGTGTTTGAAGCCTTCATTAGAGTCATCGTACTGTCTGTTAACAAGATACCAGCATCAAGAGTTAATTCTCAAACTGCTTGATCAAATCACAGAATTGGAGGGTGGGCGTACTTGCTTAGAGCAGGTAAGGTGATTCTGCGATCATAGCAGGTGGAGTCAGCATTTGTGGGAAATGGGAGCTGGTTTTATGATTTGGGGAGAAGGCTGGGATTTACTTCATGCTTTAAAACAAAGGTTATGCACCTTTTGTTCTTTTGTCCTGAAAAACAGCTGCAACTCTGTCTCCGTTTCTTGGTGTTTGTTGATAAATTCAACAGGGGTAATTTCCAAGGGCTCAATAGCCTTGCTGTCAATAGGAAATAGTATCATGCCTGCTTTTAACACAATTGTCCTAGTGAAGCTCTATCTGGTAAAGCTTCTATGCCGTATTTAAGAAGCACAATCAAACTGGAAGACCCAGTCAACCATATTTCAATGACTCATCCTTTCATGTCTTCATTTTTCCAACAGTTTTTAATTATGTTCCAATCTACATCTGAAATTAAGGGCTATTAAACTTGTAAAGTCAAACTAAAAGTAATGGTACTTGGAAGTATCTACCTCATAAGGATTTCCTTTATGCTTCTGAATTTAAACTTCTCTCTTGAATCCCATTTTAACAACTCAACAATCATCTATCCAAGTTATGAGAAGTGATACTTATGGGTACAAATACAACACTGGTGCAAGATATATCTGTACTCTTGCCCTAGCAAACTCACAGACTAGTTTTGACAAGGATATCATATTTATCATCTAAACAACCGCGGCTCTTCAAAGACCTCTCTTGTATTCTGATTCAGAAACCAAGAAATAGTTTAAAATAATGTTCCGTTTTGAGACCGACAGTGGAAATGCATTTGCAAAGGTTATCACCAGAGTAAAACAACACAAGAATCCAAGTTACAAAGTCTGGATGTTGGTGTTAAAGTTTGTGCCAGGAATTAAATTCCAGAATGCGAACTGCGTCGCTACTGACATTTAAAATGGCCAGTTTGGCATCCAACATGTCACCCAACTGAATGACAATTCTGTGTTCTCCCAGAATGACTGACAAACACCTGTCATCAAAATTTGCAGGCAACAAGGTGGCGTGGAAAGGAGGCATTCATTTCGATTTTAATGCACGTGTGTGTGCTACCAGCTCTACTCCTCTGATTCTTGCCAACTCATTGCCCAAGATACTTAAACTTCGCTTCACTTCAACTCCACTGCTGCCCAATGATTTGTATCAAAAGGACACTGCTGCTTTTTGGATTAGCCAACCCTGACAAACTGTCTCCACCTTTTTAAAAAGGATGATGAAGACCTCCATATTCATGGCAAATGAAACATCTTCGATTTCTCCGATGAAAGAGAAATGAAGAAAGGAACATGTTATTCTCTACAACCCATTTTCCCCTGCCGATTTTCTAATCATCAAGTAGGAATATGAAAGCCAAACGCCACCACTGAAAAGGCGGCTACCAAGTTATAATTATGCAAAAATCTCATGGATTGAAGGAGATCAATAACCACAGGATCCACAAACTGTACTGAGGCAATTGGCAAGCTACAATCACACTTTTCAGATGGCCTGGTCCCTATACATTGTTAAGCTGAATGTGGCTTGTTCTTTCCTGGTTCAGCGTGAAAGGTGAACCCATTCAATACATCTCCTGTCACCCACGTCCTCTCATCTCTTTGGGAATTCAAAGAAGAAAAGGCTGAGATGCAACTAGAATCCATCCAGAAAAACTAGATCAGAGTGGAACATTTGAGAGAGAAAAAAAGAAGGAAGATAAAGTCACTCACTTAAAGCCTTGCTCCTTGCCTTCAAATATCTAAGCCTGAGTCCTCAGTAAGGCCACTAATTATTAGGTGATGGCTAATCCATGTCAAAAAGCAGTTTGCATTATTTCTGAGAAAACCTCAAAGTTTGACCTAACTGAGGTCTAATCTGGAATAAAGGTGCCTGTTATTTAAGGCAGCACTCCCATTTTCTCCTTCCAGAATATTTTCAGCAACTCACAAACTCAATGCCGTACTAGATCAAGGCCATGATCTACATTTCTCCGTTCTGCTCCCTTGTCCAGCTCTTTGGGCCTCCCCGTTGGCTGCATTATGACTTTACCTTTTGCAAGATTAAAAACTTTTGCCTATCCTTCCTTTGTGAAACTGTGGAAATTTTTTTTTGGTCCTAGCCCCTTCTCACTAAAGTGCTCAGGATCCCAATTGTAGGCAGAAATTCAGTGCCACTCACCTCCTTGCCAGTAACTGGGATTTGGTTCCAGAAGGAGAAGTCAGATATATTTGTAGATCTCCCCGCCGAGGATGCACAACAGAAATTCGTACAACAACATGCTCCAAATAGACCACATGATGCTCTGGGCTATCAGCACAGGCACTAGTTAGAGTCACAGTCCGCACTGTTTTGTTGGCAGGAATGAACCTATGTGATTGGAAAGAAGGAAAAGTTTACTGTCATCTTTCAAAAGCATCACTGTCCACATGGGAAAGATTTGCTTAAGTAAAAGGCATGCAAAGGAGCAATGGTCAAGATTAACTCAAATCCATCTCCTCTAGTTTCAAATAAATACAATTCGTAATCAATCCTAACCATTTCCAAGTCACTCCAGAGGATAAAGCCCCTCAATCCTGTTTATAGCTCCTGAGAGCCACTATCAAGTGACCGTGGAACAAATTGAGCCAAATTAAACCCGTGGTATGATTTACTACAAGACAGCTTCCAACATTAGACCCACAACCGTTTTTAATCATTTTCCTTTAGACAAAAGGGACAATCAACAGCATTTTGGGTTCTCTTTTAAGTGAGGAAAAGTCCATCGATTTTGCTGCACTGCCATCAGCAATAAATCAACTCCTCAGCTTAGAATCCAAACATATTGCTCATGCTTAATTTAC